>PVKV010003298.1:0-129886 GCA_004027835.1 Alouatta palliata
TCCTTAGAAAGCATCGGCCTCCAGCCAAGTTCAGCCACACCCAGGGAGTTTGGAGGTCAGACATGCCGCCACCCCAAGTGCCCATGATACCTGCCAAGGCCATGGGCCTGAGCTCTGGCCATGGTGTGGCCCAGAAGGAAGCGGTTAGGTACAGGGCTGATAATTTCAGCAGCTATTAAGGGGGAAAGACCATCAGCCTAGGAGTCAGTGAACCTGACTGGTCTCAGCTCTGCCTCTAGTCAGCTGTGTTACATCAGGTAGGTCACCTTCCCTCTCTGAGTCATAGTTTGTCTGTAAACAGGGATATTGGACTGGATTCTCTGTTACCTCTCACGCCTCTCTGAAAGGTCTGTGTTTTCAAATACTCCTTAGGGAGTATTTGAAATACCCCTCACACTGGAAGAGTGGGGTGCCAGCGATTCGATTCCCAACTCTGCCCCTTCCTAGCTCTGCCCAAGCTGAGGGACCTTGGAACGTGGTACTTGGACCTCAGTACTCTCTCTGGGCTTCAGCATCCCCAGCTGTAAAATGGGGGGAAATGCCTAACTCAGAAGGTTGAGGTAAGGACAAAAGGAATTAACACATGGAAAGTGTCTGGAACAGCGCCTGGCACAGTCTGCTTTCAGAAAAAGTTGCAAGGTGGCTACTTTAAGCAGAAATAAGTTAATGCAGGAACAGCAACTAGCACCTCCTGGACATGTAATATATTACACATTGTTCATCTTTTACCCTTCGAGGCCCTGGGCCTCACAATTGTTGCACATAGCAGGTGTTTAACAAATGTTTGTCGACTGGATGGGTGGTTTTATTGTTGCTTCTTCCGTTTGGCATTGTACAACTGGAAAGAACCCTTTTCTGTTCCCACAAGATGCAGATGTCATGTCAAAACAGAAGGCTGAGAGATGCTCAAACCACCCTAGCAGAAAAGCCATCTCTGATGCAGAAAGGACTAGAACTTCCCGTTAAGCCCACTGTGGTTATTAAAAAAGAGAAAACAACAGCCAGCCAGCGCAGCGCCCTAGTGATCTGGAGAATCCCTTGGGGGTGGGGCTTCAGCCAGTGAAACTCCAGTGCTTTTGCTGTGCCTGGAGGAGGGCAGGTCTCTAGCAGAGATCTGGGCCATTTCTTCCTCAGTGAAAAGAGGGAGTGGGGTGATCTCTCCCAGGTCTCATTCTACCCAAATCACTCACGGTATCAGCAAAAGAACCGTGAGCCCATTTTGAAGGGAAGGCCAAGTCGAGATTTCAGCTGCAGTTTTAATAGTCAAAAAATGAATTTGTTAATTACAAATGATTCCTGTCTACCTAAATTCAGAGAGGTCCCTGTCATCAGAGTCCCTAGGAAATTTTTTTTTTTTTGACAGGGTCTCACTCTGTTCCCCAGGCTGTAGTGCAGTGGTGTGAACACAGCTCACTGCAGCCTCAACCTCCTGCGCTCAAGTGATCCTCCCACCTCAGCCTCCTGAGTAGCTGGAATTACAGGCATACACTAACCACACCTAGCTAATTTTAAAATTTTCTGTGGAGACGGTCTTGCCATATTGCCCAGGCTAGTCTCGAACTCCTGGGCTCAAGTGATCCTCCCACCTCAGCCTCCTGAGTAGCTGGGACTACAGGCATACACCAACTATAGCTAGCTAATTTTAATTTTTTTGATAGATGCAGGGTCTTGCCATATTGCCCCGGTTGGTCTCAAACTCCTGCGCTCAAGTGATCCTCCCACCTCAGCCTCCCAAAGTGTTGGGTTACAGGCGTGAGCCACCGTGCCCGGCCTGCATCCTTTTAAAATGCTTGTCAGCCAGCCATCCCTCACCCCACCTAATGTGGCAGTCAACATCTTCTTGTATGGGTGAGAACAGCAGAGGAAGCAAATGTGGGCTTGAATCCTGACTCTGCCCTGCAGCTATGGCCAAGTTACCATTCTGAACCTCAGTTTCTTCATCTGTCTGAATCAGGGGAAATAATATCTACTTTATGGAATAATACCGTGAGATGCCAGGCGTGAAATTACACACAGTTGCACAGTGTCTGGCACACAGTAAGTGCATAATAAATATTAGCTATAGGAGTCACTTCGTAAATCTTTTTTTTTTTTGAGACGGAGTTTCGCTCTTGCTGCCCAGGCTGGAGTGCAATGGCGCGATCTCGGCTCACCGCAACCTCCGCCTCCTGGGTTCAAGCAATTCTCCTGCCTCAGCCTCCCGAGTAGCTGGGACTACAGGCACGTGCCACCATGCCCAGCTAATTTTTGTATTTTTAGTAGAGATGGGGTTTCACCATGTTGACCAGGATGGTCTCGATCTCTTGACCTCGAGATCCACCCGCCTCGGCCTCCCAAAGTGCTGGGATTACAGGCGTGAGCCACCGTGCCCGGCCCACTTCGTAAATCTTACCGACTTCCTAAGAAAGGCCCTCAAAAGGAGGAGTGGTGAGGGGATGGGGGCAGAGGAAGGGTACTTGGCATATACAATCCCCTCCTGCCTCAGAGCACTTCCCCTAGTCCCTGGGGAAAAGGGATCAGCTACCAGCCATTAGCTGCACTCGAAGGTCACAGAAAGACCTGAACATCTCTGATCTGGAAAAACCTGACTATAAAAGTAGAGAGATGTAGGGAGGATAATACAAAATGATTCACTCACTGATGCAAACAATTATTTTGAAAATAACTGGCTGGATTCTATTAGACCACAGGTTATTAATCACTTGTTTTCAGAGTCCGTGGTATCCACTCCAACAAAACTGAAAGGATGGCAGGAAGGGAGGGAGGCGGGCTTCATGAACCGGGTATGTCAGAATCGGCTCTGGAAGACAGGTCCCTTCCACGTAGAACCACGGATTCAAATGCTTTAGCCAAACAGGTTCTTTGACAACTGTCCACCCAGCCACCACAAAACTGTTTCTGGGACAAATGAATATGTTTGTGGCTGTTTTCTGCCCTCTAACCACAAGCCATTTTGCCATCTCACCCCGTGGCACTCCTAGGCCCAGAAAGCAGCCTTAGTGAGGTGCTTTGAGGTGGGATTTGTGGGATGTGCACCTGCCCCCTCCATGTGTCAGCTGGTTTCCAAGCCCCAGTCAGTCTGGTTGGGAGCCAGTGCGCCTAGGTCAGAGCCCGGGAAAACTGGCTAGACTGGTCCAGCCACTTCCACAGCTGCAGAAACAGGGAGGCAGGGCTTGATCTGGGCTGACCGCTATACTTTAGAGTCTGCCCACTGGAGTTTTAAGAGGTAGTGGAGGCTATCAGGAAGCGCAGTGGGAACCTTAGTTGAATTTTAGAGTGCTGGGATGTCAGGGCCTCTGGGAGAATTGGGACAACTGATTGATCATCGTCCCTGGTGGGTACAAAAGCACAAAGAGCTGAAAGGCACCTGCCCGGGGTGAAAGGCTAGGACGAGAGGTGGTCGCAGCATTGCCATTTACACTGGGGAGTTTTCTCCCTCTGTGATCCATCCATCTCTCCCTCCCTGTTTTCCCAGCCTCCTTGGCAAGGTATGTAAAGGGCTCATTTCTAGAAAACCCTTCCTAGCTCAGCAGAGGCCAGAAGTATCAGGCTGAGTGGGCAGCCTGTGCGCAGAGATGGGGGAAAGAGTGTGGCCGGGGGACAAGAGGCTGGGCTGTGTGGGCTGGAAAGGCAAACGGGGTCCAGGAGTGGTTTTCCTTGGGAACGGCTGCAGGAGAGTCCATCACTATCTGAGGCACAGTCCTTACAGGTCTGGGCCCCCTGCACTGGGGACCCTGACTGCACTGTCAGAACAAGGGCCTGCTCAGGTGGATGATTTCTTTTTTTCTTTTTTTTTGAGATGGAGTCTCGCTCTGTTGCCCAGTCTGGAGTGCAATGGTGCAGTCTTGGCTCACTGCAACCTCCGCCTCCCGGGTTCAAGTGATTCTCCTGCCTCAGCCTCCTGAGTAGCTAAGAGTACAGGTGCTCGCCACCATGCCAGGCTAATTTTTTGTAGTTTTAGTAGAGATGGGGTTTCACTATGTTGGCCAGGCTGGTCTCGAAATCCTGACTGCAGGTGATCTGCCCACCTCGGCCTTCCAGAATCCTGGGATTACAGGCATGAGCCACCGCGCCCAGCCAATGATTTCATTCTTATAGAAGATTCAGAGAGACAGATAGATAGTGAAAGAAGCAGAGAGGGTGGTAGAAGAAAAAGACCTGCCTGCCTGCCTTGATCATTCTTGCTTTTTACTTTCTCCCCAGCACCCAAGAGAGCCTGTGCCCGGCTTCTGGGGCCAGCAGTGGCATTTCCTGGAAACTTCCTCTCTGTTCCTCACAAGAATTTCCCTACCCATCCCTATCCCCTTGCCTGGGTGCCTGAAGCTGTCCTCAGCTTTCAGGAGAGCCCTGGGGGCAGGGATGCCCTGAAGGAGCTTCCCCCATGATCCCACTCCCTCCCACCGCCCCCAGGGCTATGCCCCCTCCCCAGAAGCAGGATGCAGAAGGGACAGGACCTGTTGCCTCTGTGGTCCTATGTGTTTCTCAGTGGGCATTTTCTCTGTCTGTCTCTCTCTGTCTCTTTCTCTCTCTTTCTCTCTCTCTCTCTCTCTCTCTCTCTCTCTCTCTCTCTCACACACACACACACACACACACACACACACACACACACCCTGGGACCCTGGAGAGTGAGCTACTGTGCAGTGTTCATAATAACACCCACACCTGCCACTCCCCTCAGAGGCCACTGTGTGGTCACCACCTTTCCTCTCCTGTAAGCACAGCCAGACCCGCGGCAGGTGCAATGCCACCTCAAGGCCAGGGTTGGAGGCTGACTTCCAGAGGAGCAGCTGGGCCCCCGGGGGCCACGGGCTTAGCCGGGCGAGTGGACGGCAGGTTGGACAGCCTCCATGGCATCCCTCGATGCCTGTGCCTGGCTGGGAGCCCGAGAGGCTCAGCCACTCCTTCATCTTCCCAGATAGGCAGGGCAAGGCTGGTCCTTGTGTCCTGGGCTTGGTCTTGGTCTGAGCCACACCCTTCCCCTTCCTCTTTCTGCCCCCAACTCTGCTCCTGTCCCCTGCCCGCACCACCCAGGTTCTCAGCCGGGTGCACTGTTTACTGGCCAGATGCTCCATTTACTGAGCTGCTCCTGCACTAAGGCCCACAACAAGTGACCCCGTTGAGTCCTCCTGTCTCCTTCTAGAGGGGAAAGAACCTGGCGTGCCTCGAATCTCTTGCTTCTCACCCCTGGCCCTTCTGCCTCAGTCTCACTGTTCTCCTTCCTACCCTGCACCTCCCACTCCTAGCAGAATACAATATTCATTTCTGAGGCTTCTCTTACAGGAGCTTCTGCCCCCAAGTCCTCTGTGCCAATCTTTATCTGGCATGTCCACCAAAGTCTTTCTGAACTGTCCCTACCTCTTAGACTGGAAGCTCTCCAGTCTAAGTCTGTCTTTCACTGGTTGTTCCTTTGTTCTCACCTCATCCCTTCCCCTGGTGTGAACCTCTAGCTCGTGGTGGATCCTGGGCTATCCCACAACATGGGGTCTTCCAGCTCTTTGATTTGCCCCCCACAGGGGGCTCAAAAACACCCACTAACCAGATTCCACACAGACCCTTGGTGACCCACATCTAACCGGAGCGCTTGTTCCCACCATAGATTATGAGCTCTGCCTAGACTAGAAAGATTCCCTTACACACACACACACACACACACACACACGCACACACACACACACACTCTGTGTGCCTAGCACTTAGTCCAGAACTGCACACACAGTAGGTGCACAATAGATACTGAACTAAATGGAGGGCCTCTCCCTGCTCCTGCTCCCCGATGAGCATCTGTCTGAGTGTGGAAGTGCTATGGCAACAGAAGACACAAGGGACAAGCCAGACAGATAGGTCCCTCTCTGCCTCCACGTGTGGATTTCTGACTCAACGGCTTATCAAGGGCTACGCTGCCACACGGCTTAGTAACATTAAAAGATTCCGCACTGTCCTGCGTTCCGCCCCTGGTCCCCATAGCACTGGGGTGCTGTCCACGTGCATGCACAGGCAGCATTTTGCTTCATGAGCAGTTCTGAGCAGGTATGGTGGGGATGTGGCCAGAGGGAATTGTGGCGCTGGGCTTAGAAACAAAAGGGCAAGAAGGTCTCAGAAGCTGCGGCCTCCAGAGAGCAGGTCCCGGGCACTTTAGTCCCTGAGCGGGGACTGGGGAGGCAGCCCTAGTGGCATCCTGGGGTTCCCTCCCTGCTGCTGTCCTGGTTCTCCTGGTGATGAGGCAGTTATAGCCAGGCAAGGCAGGGGTGCCGAGAGCACCGGAATTCCTGGGACCTTCGTGGGATCCGGTTTGTCGGCATCCCACCCCTCCAGCTCCCTGTGCATCGGTGTTGGAGGGAGGCAGTCTGGGATGTCCTTTCTCTCCTGATGGCTGGGGCCTCATGGCCTGACCGTGGAAGCTGCTGCAAGGCTGTGAAATGGGAGGGCTAGGAGTGGTGGGGCTCACGTGCACCTTGGAGGAAGGACCACTGTCCCTAAAGCTGACAGGGCAGGAGGACTGAGGTTGGGGCTGACTCAGCCACTTCCTGGATGGGTGACCTCGGGCAAATCACACGACCTCTGTGGGTCTTTGTGTCCTCTTTACTGGACCACGATGCAGAATGAAGGAGGAAATGCCTGTGCTGCTGCAGGGAGCCTGCTCCCACCAAAGGTCAGTGGGACCTGCTGCTTTCATGGGTGGGGTCCCTCCACCCTCTGCTGCCTGCCCCAGGACTCCCCTCAAAACTAAGTCCAACCATCACTTAAGACCCGCCTCCTCCCTGAGGCCTTCCCTGGTGAGCGAGGCATCGCACTCTGTCCTCCAGCTAATGCAGGGCCCTCAAACCAGCTGTGGGGAAGGACCGCATGGATTTTTCCAATCCGTGGCAGACAGGCCTGTGGTCCTGATGTGCAGCCCGCACCACGTGATTCACCTAGCAAGTCTGACAGCATCTGAATTGGTCTAGACCCTGTTTGTACAGATGAGTATATTAACTGCATGCTTGGATGTCCCAGCAGGGGTGGTTTCACATCAACGTTTCCAATGCTTACTCTCCATTTTTGTGCTTATCAAGTCGTAGACCAGGAACCAACTGCTTGTGGTTGGCAAACTTGACCAGTCAGACCGGTCCTCACCACCCTTTGAATAGTGCGGGCCTAAAGGCTTCCTTGGGGGCCTGAATTCATGCCTGGCCCAGATCTCTGGTTCACCCTTCACACAGCCTGGCCTTCCTGCTTGCTTCTCACTCTTATGCAGCTCCGTTGCATGGATGCGAGTGATGTAGTGGCTCTTTCTGGCAGCCAAGGCTGGGCGACGGAAAAAGGAAGAAGAACCCTTATCCAGGAGGAGGAAACTCTTTGGTTTGCTCAGACCCCTTACCTGGTAGCAGGTTCTGAGTAGGCCCCTTTCTTTCCTTGTCACACTCATCAATCTGCACTTGTCACCAAGATGAGCTGAGGACCCATGATCAGTGGTCACAGGCCCTAGTGGGGCAAGGTCAGCCTTGCTCTGTGTGGGTTCCCCTAAGCTCACAGGACTTAGCCCCACACTGGTTCTACCCCTTGTCCCTGCACTCATCCAGGATAAAGGAACCCAACTTCTCCAGGATCCAGGACCCGGCTCTGCCTCCTGCCTCTGAGGTGCCGGCTGCTGTTTAGGCCCTTTTTGGGCTGCCTCATTCCTCAACTTTGGCCACATCAGCAGGCAGACCTTCCTGCATCTCCTGGGCACACACTGCAGGAGATCTGGAGGCACTGACCCAGCAGGGCCAGGACAGCAGTGAGTGAGGGGAAGGAGTTCCCGTCTACCCAGCTGGCCAGGAAAGGTCATTTCCACCAGTCCCCTGCCTTCAGACTAAGGCCAGGAGGTGGGAGACTGACTGGTCCAAGGTCGCACAGGGCAGGGTGCAATTCGCCAGGAAGAGTGCAATCCAAGGCGTCTTCCTGCCCTGAAGGCACCTCCCTCTTGTAATCCCACTCTTTCCAAGGTCCCCCCTACAGCCACCTTCCTCCCCCACCCCACTCCACCCCCATAATGGCAGACCGGCAACTGTCTTCAAAGCTGGGATGGAGCATTGCAACCTTCCAACCCGGGGCTTCCCATCCTCGGCACTATTGCCATTTGGGGCTAGATAATCCTTTACTGTAGGGGCTGGCCTGTGAATTTTAGGATGTTGATCAGCATTCCTGGCCTTTACCCATTAAATGCCAGTAGCACCTCCCCTTTCCTCATTATGGCAACAAGAATATCTTCAGACATTGCCAAACATCCTCCGGGACGAAAAATGGCCTCCAGGTGACAATCCCTGGGCTGGCTGAGTTATCCTCAATTCTGTTGATTCTTCAGAATCACTGGAGAGCATTTTAAAAAATAGAAGGGCCCCTGAGCTTCCTACAGGCCTACTGAACCCCAATTTTTGGGGTGAGGTGTAAAAAATGGGATTTTCCATCTCCCAGCTCAGTTGTCAAGCACTGTCGGGAAATTCTGATTTTGTCTAAGTCACTGCCTTTACAGGTGGAGTCAGAAGATAGGGCCATTCCTGCCTTATGGACGGTATGGTCTGTCCTGATTTCTGCCCTCAGTATCCCTGCTCAGTGGGGTTTGGTGGTCCAGCAGCCCTCTTTAAACTGACCTCCCATAGCCTTGGAAGGCAGTCATTTCTCCAGGAAAAACAGCCCCCATGCCTTTAGCATTTTTAGATAAAATAGAACCTAATTTCCAGCCACCAGTTTCACTCTCCCTTCCCAGCCCTCTTTAAATCCCTTTAAAACGCAGCTCCTGAAAGGACATCTTTTCTCTGCCAACACCAAAATCCCCCTCACTTTACACTTGTCAGAGAGCCGAAGAGCTGAGAGCACAGCTGATAGTGTCACCTGCGTAGCTAGTGTCTCTGCGGCTGTCCCCACACCTCGGCTCTGCCTCCCACCCCCTCAGGGACAGTTTCCCAGTATCTGGGAGCCACTTACAGCTAACAGCTTCCAAGAGCAGGGGCTGGATCAGAACCCCGAGCTGGACTCCCCTCTTCTGTGAGAGCCAACCTTCCCGAGTCACACCCATTGACAGCGTCCTACTAGTGTCTACCCCCCAATTCCCACTGCCAGCTCTGAGGGAGCTGGGCTGCAGCCAGGAGCCAGAGTTTGAAAGGTAAAGGAAACCTGTATCCGTATGTCTTTTGGAGGATCCAGGCTTGTGACAGGGGGATGAGGGAGGTGAAGGCAGTCAGGGCAGGCAGGGAAACAGGCTGTGCCACCAGGGGCAGGAGCCTGGCTCCAATCCCAATCCCTCCAGTTAGTGCAGTCAAAACCTTGGGCAAGTTACCATCTCGGGTGCACCAGTCTGTCATTTGAACAGTGGGGAGAGATTAAGGGCTCTGCCTCACAGAGGTCAAGAAGGATCCAGTGAAGACATTGACAGGGCCTGGCACTGTGCAAGCCTTCAGTAAAAGCTGAAGAGAGAAAGAAGGAAGGAAAGAAGGGAGGGAGGAAGGTGGAAGTCAGGGAAGACCGAGGAAGGTAGGGTGGTTAAGACAGAGAGAGGGGAAGTTGGGGAAGAGAGAAGCAGGAGGCCGGGAAGGCATGAGCTACAAGAACATATCCACGAGTGAATCCGAGAGCACATCACATCAACACGGGCAGCAAGCGAATCCATGAGAGGCAGAAACGAAGGGAAGACGGGGAGGATGGGAGGTCAGCTGTGCTCCGGGCACCCCCTGCCCCTATGCCCAGCAAACCTGCATCATTGCCCAGGATGTACACTCCACTTCTGTAGGTCACTGCTGCTGGCTTCTGGGAAAGAGTGGTGCTGGAAGGTGGGGTGCATGCCCTGAGTGGGCAGGGGCCCTTCTGGGGAGAAAGGCCAAGTCAGGAAGGAAGAACGCGCAAGGCTGAGTAACTGCGTGCTTCCTGTGCAGCCAGCCCTGTGCTGTTTTACATGCACCGTATTGTTGGATCTCTCCAGGAGCTTTGGGCTATGAATAATTTATCCCTATCAACCCCATTTACAGATGGGGAACATGAGGCTCAGAGAAGTTCAGTGATGCTCCCTAGGTCGCACAGGTAGGAAGGGGCAGATTAAAGATTCCGACAAGGATCTCTCCATCCCCAAGTTGAGAGACTTGAATTTCTGCTCTTCCGTAAGTCCTGGAGCCCGGGCATATTCGGACCTGGCAAGGAATGTAGAGAACACAGTGACATCCCCATTTTACAGATGAGGAAACTGAGGTGGGGAAGTGACTTCTGTACCATCACGGAGCAAGTTTGGCAGATTCGGCCCTGTGCTTCCCACTCAGAGTGCTTTCTCCTCTAGCACACCCTCGTGGAATCCAAGGTGCAGGGCGATGCTGGGAGCAAGGAGAGGAGAAAGAACTCGTCATGAGCAGGAGGAACAGAGGAAAATGACAGAAAGGGATCAGGCGCATCACAGTCTCCTGGTGGGAATCAGCATGAGACCCCATGGTCAAAGGGGGCGGAAAGTGAAAACCCATCTGTTTACTTATTCACTCAGTCATTTATGCATTCAACAAATGTGTTGGGGCCTGCTCTGAATCAGGCCCCATCAAGGATACAAAAACAGCCAAACACAGGCTGCTTGCAGTGGCTCACACCTGTAATCCCAGCACTTTGGGAGGCCGAGTTAGGTGGATCATCTGAGGTCAGGAGTTCGAGACCAGCCTGGCCAACATGGCAAAAACCCATCTTTAATAAAAATATAAAAATTAGCCAGGCGTGGTGGCGGGTGCCTGTAATCCCAGCTACTCGGGAGGCTAAGGCATGAGAATCTCTTGAACCCAGGAGGTAGAGGTTGCAGTCAGCTGAGATCGCACCACTGCACTCCAGCCTAGGCGACAGAGAAAGACCCTGTCTCAAAAAAAGAAAATAACTAAACACAGACCTTGCCCACAGGGAGCTTATAACCCAAATAAACAGTGCATCTGAGACCTTGGAGGGGTGTGTGTGACTCTGGAGCTGGGGTCTCACGGCCCTCACTGCGCTGGGGTGGAGGAGGCAGGTGACCCCTGTTTCTAGCCCTGCTACAAGGCTTTATTAGGGGAGCACAGGCGTGAAGTAGTAGAGAGGGCGGACTGGGGCACCCTGAGCCGGGGGCCCCAGAGAGAAGGCCGGGGGCGGGGAGCACCCAGGCATCCCCACTCCCTTAACTGTAGGCAGGAGATTTTCCTTTCCATTTTTTCTTCTCTGTACAACAGCAATTTAAGTTAATTAAATGTAACAATAAATTATTTCTCGCCTGCCTGGAAAAATCTTTCAGTGCTCACCCACTTTGGGGGAAAGCACAGGCTCTTTGCCTTGAGATGGGGGACGGCTGTGGCTGTCACAGAAAGAGGCTGTGGGAGGAGGCCCAGGCCTGAGGCGGGATGGGGAAAAGAGGCTGCTTCCAGAGCAGAAGGCTGGGCCGCTAAGAGGGCTGAGAAAGGACCCCAGCATCGCTGCCCTCTGTCCCTAGTCTAGTTCTACTCTAGCTGGTCTCCATCTCTGGGTGGATGGGAAAAAGGCGCCCCATGGGGTCCCCCTCTGCTGGCACACATCTTGCATGTCTCTCCCCCACTCCTCCGCTTGGCACTTCTGTGGCGAGAAATTCTGCAGAAACCACACAGTTGTGTGTGGGGCCTGCCCTGCTCTTGTATGCAATTAGTCTGTAACCACAGATATATCCCCCGTAGGTACAGAGACGTTTCTGAAGGGTTGATTGCACAGATGCTTTATTTCTGCAAACCAGATCCCAGTATTTCAATGCAATGGGGGACCCGGCTTTTGAGAGGAATCTTCATTTATGACCTCATTTCTTTATCGCATTTAGATTTCCTTCTCTTGCCTTTGCTTAAAATAGGCTCCACCTGAACACAATGCGATGCAAAGCAGAGTCAGAAGCATCGGGGACTGGGATTGTGCAGCCTGCAGGACCCCGGGACCCAGCACCTTGGCCAGCACATGGCAAGTGTGGGCTGGGGACCTTGCGTCTGGGGTCACCAGGGAGAGCTTTGATCTTGGCTACACTAGGGAGTCAGGGGCGTCTCTGGGCCCCGAGCCGGAGTCTGCCAGACTCTCCCAGGCCAGGGAAGACAGCAGGGCCTGGTTTCACCCTGACCTGCAGAACTGCGTCTGTGGAAGAGGTGACTGTGGGCTGTCTGGCTGGGATGATGGGAGTGACAAGCTGGGAGAATTCACTGCTCAGGAACCAGGCCGACTGGATCCATCTCAGCCCAGTGTCTGAGCCTCTCCGCAGGCAGCCTCCCACCCCCCAACAAGCTCAGGACCCTCCCCTTGCCTGGAAGGCCCTCTCTCTCCTTCTGACAGCCACATCCAGTCTGCCCCATCCTCCATCTCACCTCCCCCAGGAAGCCTGCCCTCACTACCACGGTGCTGACCCCATCTGAAACTCCATGGCCCCCTGGCCTCGTGTTGCCATCGTCACGGATGTGTGTGTCTGTCTGTCCTTCTCCATCTCTTCTGAGTTCCTTTCCTTTTTTCCAAATCATGTACTTAGCCCTGGACTCTGAATGAAGGATCCCAAGCCAGCATGGGGGTTGGAGACACCACTCAATCCAGTGGATTTCAAACCCAAAAACCAACTTTCCTTTTAGGCGGAAAAACTCCTTCCCAAAGGAAAGCTTCCTGGGAAGGCAGAAGAAACTGATGGAAGATAAGGAGAGGCAGGTCCTGCCTGTGAGGCCTCCCCTAGGACCCAGAAGGGACATCAGGAAAGCTGCTCCAGGCCAGCCCTCTCTGCAGTGGAGGGGCATTCTGGGACTCAGAGCAGCCAAGTTGTGCTGACCGTAAGGACTTCACATTGCCGAAGCAGCTGTCGTGGGTTCCAGCAAGTGGCCCGTCTCCCCACGAAGTGGGTAACACATACCACATTGCCTTCATTGCAGATGAGGAAGTTGAGTCCCAGAGGGGTCAGGTGACTTACCCAAAACCACACAGTCTGTGGCGGGACTGCCACGGGGCCCAGCAGAATAAGGAATCGTGGGACTGCCACGGGGCTCAGCAGAAGGGTGAGGAATCATGCTGAAGAGCTGCTCTCAGGCTGTGGCTCTGTCAACGGCCAGCATGGTCCCTGACCCCTGGGGGCTCTGGGGACCCTCCCAAACTGAGCATCAGTGCCAGCTGTGAAAGGAGCGGGAAAGCAGGCTCCCATCTCCCTGTTCCTCAGATGCCTAGGCTGCCTCCACCCCACCGCTCCCTCCCTCCAGTGGCCCTTCAGGACCCTCCCCAAAAGGTTAATTACCAAATCATCACATCAAAGGAAATTGCTCTTTTGTGCCTTAAAGACCAAACTGAGCTGCAGCAACAAGGTTATTTATGGTCTCTAATAAGCATTTTCTGGGTGTGATTAACCTTTATGCCAAAATCACACTGGGAATTGGGATGGCAGCTTCATTCCAGCTCCGCTCTGTGCAGGGCCTGGGGGTGGGGGCGTGAGTAGCAGCTGCAGCAGGCTAGAGCAGGCCACGTCAGAGACCGGCCCTCCACCCCCTCCAGGGGCTCCTGCACTACCTCCCTCTCCCCTGCCCATCCTTTCTGCCAAGGTCCTGTCTTGACCTGTGCCTGGCCAGCCAAAAGGTGCGACTCTCCTTATTGTTCATCTGGAAAGGCAGGAGCACCTGCTTACTGAATCCCAGCTCCTAAAAACAGTTCTGTGACATTGGGCACGTCAACTACCCCAGACTTAAAATGGGGAGCAGGAGATCCGCCTGATCTGCTTTCCCTTCCATGCCAGGGACCCACTAGATCTTTGGAAAATCCTTTTACGAGATGCTCTCATCGAGCCGCACACACCCTTGGCCTCAGACTTTAACCTTGAAGGTTTGGCTCTTTGGTGAGTGGAGAGATTTGTAGCCGAGGTGCAAGTTTTATTTGGAGCCTTGGGGCTGCCAGGCTGGTGAATGAAGTGAGGCATTAGCCAGTGAGTGAACCTCACACTCTGCCAGCTTCAGCTTCGGTGCCGTTTTGATTTTCTCTACTAGTCGGAAGACAGTAAATCACATAAAGTCTTGAAAACTTGGTTCTGAAAGGAGAGCCAGTGGCTGGGGCTGGTGATGGAGTGGAGGAGCAAGAGGCGTCTGAGAAAGGCCGAAAGCACTTTGGTTTGATTTCAGAGGTGACATGTCCACTTCACCCCATTTACCATATGCCCCGACCACAGTTCTCACGTTTCTGGGGTGCTAGTTGTTGGTGAAAAGTAAAGGAAGCCAAGAACCCTCCGAGGTGGGAGATCTAAAGACTGGAGGACGAAGCACAGCTTAAGGATTTGATGGATAAGTGGAATGTCAGGCAGCAGGGCTGATACTGTCAAACAGGATGTCTCCAGTTTATTTCCTTTTTTTTCCTTTTACTTTTTTTTTGTTGTTTGTTTGTTTCTGACCTGGAATCTTGCTGTGTCGCCTAGGCTGAAGTGCAATGGCACCATCTCGGCTCACTGCAATCTCCACCTTCTGGGTTCAAGCAATTCTCGTGCCTCAGCTTCCTGAGTAGCTGGGACTACAGGCATGTGCCACGGTTCCCAGCTAATGTTTGTATTTTTAATAGAGTTGAGGTTTCACCGTGTTGACCAGGCTGGTCTCAAACTCCTCACCTCAGATTATCTGTCTGCCTCGGCCTCCCAAAGTGCTGGGATTACAGGCGTGAGCCACTGCGCCTGGCCAGTGTCACCAGTTTCTTTAATTTGCCTGTGGCTGAGCTGGCTCTGGGAGCCCCAGTTTGAGAGAGAGAGAGAGTGTGTGTGTGTGCATGTGTGTGTGTGTGTGTGCATGTGTGTGTGTGTGTGTGTGTGTGTGTTGGGAGGTGGCATGGGGAGATGTGGGGTGGGAAATAGGGAACGAGGATTTCTAGTTTCTTCTAGAAGGAGCTGCCCCTCTCTGGGGACAGGGCAGTGTCTGGGTCCCTGCCGATGGCTGATCAGGCAGCACAGCTTTGTCATGAGGACACTTTGCTTTCTGCTTAGCTGGCAAGAGCCACGGGCTGGCCTGGCAGCCTCTTCCTCTCTCTATTTCTGTGTTTTCACTTGAAAAATGAGGGTAAAGATATTTCTCCATTTCTCTGGAGACTGTGAAATTTAATTACTGATTAATAAAGTGTTAGAAGTTCCTTGAGGCCAGAAAGATGAATTAGTTTGTTATCATCGCTCCTGAGTCCCAGGATTGAGTTGGCTAACCCCAGTACCATCTTGCTGAGTGTCCTGTATGCAGAGCACAGGATGGGGATGCGGGGCTGGGGTTGTGCTTCAGAACCTGGATCTTGGTCCAGGGCAGAGAGATCCCTACGAGAGTGCCAGCAAGGGAATGGAGCAAACAAAGCCACTACAAACTCAGGCACCACAGACTCAGGGGACCATGTGGGTGAGTCATGGGCAGGGGGACCAGGCTCTGACCAGGAGTGGGCACTATTCCCCTGGACCTTGGAATGTGGGTGGGAGAGAGGGGAGCAGAGTCTGCCTTCATCACTGGGACAGCAGTGGGAGGGAGTGGGCACCATGAAAGGGGGAATGTTCACCTGAACATTCCCAGCAGGGAACATGGAAAAGGGAAGTCAGTTTGCTTCTAAGGACTGGGGGAAGGTCCTGAGATCCGAAAGGGGCCAGTGAAGAGGAGTCCAGGGAAGAGAGGATGGACAGCCCTGGAGGGTACAGGGCAGGCAGTGATGGAGGGATGGAGTCTGGCTTGGGAAGATGGCAGACAGTGCATGAGCAGGGCTCGCCTGGGGTGAAGCAAGTCAGGCATTTCCTCAAGCCCACCATGAGAGGAGACACCAGCAACCTCAGTAATCATGGTAGATATATCTTTTTTGAATCTTACTCTGTTTCCCAGGCTGGAGTGCAGTGGCACAATCTCGACTCACTGCAACCTCAACCTACCGGGTTCAAGTGATTCTCCTGCCTCAGCCTCTGAGTAGTTGGGATTATAGGTGCACACCATCACACCTGGCTAATTTTTGTATTTTTAGTAGAGACGGGGTTTCACCATGTTGGCCAGGCTGGTCTTGAACTCCTGACCTCAAGTGATCCACCTACATCAGCCTCCCAAAGTACTGGGATTTCAGGCTTGAGCCACTGCACCCAGCCATGATAGATAATATTTTAATATCATTACTGACTTTTCCCCCTTTTATCCCAGCTCCTACATGGCCCAGCACTGTTACTGAGCCTATCTTTCCTTTAAAAAGTTTTCGATAATTTGCTCATCATGTATTTTCTGTCGTTAATTTGGATTTAAAAAATAATTATGTTAAAATATTCCATATCTTGACTACTAAGTTTTTGATGCTCCGTTCGCTTTTACACTCACCTCGTGGAGTCCCCACCCCTCGCAGGAAGGCTGCGTGCTGCCTGGGCTGGCCACCACCCTGCTTCTAGCCTACACCCTAGCCTAGCAGCTTGCTCACCAAGGGACAAGCCCCTACCTCTCTCCCAATCTCATTTTCCTGCTGTGAAATCCTAAGCTGGCTTCCAGAGCTAAGGGTCTATAGTGATATTTGAAGTTGGTACAGAAATGGGCTGGGGCTGAGAGCCTGGCCGTGGGGTCAGGGGGCCTCAGAAGGAGGGGACTCCAAGAAGAAACAGCAGAGAAGTGAAGGCAGTGATGAGAGTGGCCTCCCCTGAGGCCTCTCAGGCTTTGGGCTCACCATCCTGTCTGGGAACTCCGCTGGTGACCGGGCACCCAGCTCTCCACAGCCAGAGGGAAAGGCCAGTTACAACGCTCCCCTCTCCCTGCCCCTCACTCATGCTTCTTAACCCCTTTCGAATCAAATCCCAGGGGAAACGGCCACCTCTCCTCCAACAACTAAATAAAAACCGCCAAGTTCAAATCAGTCAACATATCCTTCTTGAGTGCCTATTGTATACCAGAAATACAATCTCAGTCGTTCATTTCTTCAGCAAATCTGAGTGCAATGAACAAAAGAAAATCCCTGCCCTCACAGAGTGTGCAGTGCTGTGAGGACTTCTACATACATATGTCATGTAAGCTTGAAAGGAGGTGGGACAGTTATGCCCATTTTTACAGGTGAGGACACAGAGAGGCACAGAGAGGTCAAGTAACCTGCCCATGGCAACACAGGGAAATGGGGGCCTGGAACTCGGTCTCTCTCTCTCGACTCTAACCCCATAGGGAGGCGGGTGATGCAATGGTTGGGTGGGTGAGTTTAATGGGAGAAGGGGCAGTCCTCCAGGTATAGGGCCTATGCCACTCCCCTCCCACCTGGGCCAAAATTCTGCAATCAGAGTGACACAGAGCCTTCAGGGAGGTTGAAAGTCAAAGGTCTTCCCTAGAATAGGGCATCCATCTTTCCAGACACACTTATCCCTTAACCTCTCTGTGCCTCAGTTTCCTCATCTGCAAATAGGCACAGCCACACCAGCCCCATCGAAACTTTAGTGCCGCAGCAGATGTCCAAGGGCGTGATCAATGATGAGGCACAATTTGTGATGACGGAAAATTAGGCAGGTGGGGATGAGGGCCGGGGAAGCGGTTCACAAAACTAGAGGCTGGCTCTGGAGGAAGGGAGGGAAGTGGGTGCCCCTATGGGGATCAGTGAAGCCGTGGTGCTCCGAGGGCCGGTGAGGGTGTGGGGCATGCACAGGTATATGTGGAGGTACACCATTGGACCATGCTCAGGATCCCATGGGGATGGAGGTGGCTTCCTCTGGCAGCGCCCCGGCCCCTCGGGGCAAAATTCACCTCTTCCCTAGGAGACTGGGTTCCTGTTCCCCTCAGCTTCCCTGCCAGGCCCCTCCATGAACAGGGCAACTCCAGACCTTCCAGGCAAAGAGGACCCGGAGGGAGGGGAAAGGAGATGAGGGGTGGGTGTCTGGGAAACAAGTGGATGGGTGACGGGCAGGAGGGGGAGCAGGCAGCTGCAGGCCGGACACCTCATGGCTCATGGCCCCTGCCTAACGTGTCCTTCACCTCCTGTGCCTGCAGGCCCTTCTCCTTCTGGGGCTGAACTCCGTCTCTGCCTCCCTCCAGGACCAGCACTGCGAGAGCCTGTCCCTGGCCGGCAACATCTCAGGTGAGTCCCTTCAACCCCCTCCTGCAAGATTTCTGGTCGCCACAATGCCACCACCCTAGGTCTCCCAGGGCCTGCACACAGAACCATGCCCTAAGGCAGGATTTGCAGAGTCTCATCCTCTCCAGGGCTCCAAGCAGTTCAGTCTCCACGGAGGGCCGTGTTGAGAAGGATCCCGCTGTTGGGTGTAAAGTTGGCGGGAAGGAGCTGCAGTTGGTTAGTAACCTCTGCGGGCCCAGGAGGAGCTTGCAACAAGGATTCTGAGTAGTTGTCTTCCCTGCTTCAGGATGGGAACAGGTAAAGACACCCCAGCCCTTGCTGCTGAGCTGTGACTCAGGGAGGCATCAGGGGAGGAAGAAAGGCTGCCAGTCTGCGGCTAAAAATGCCCAGAGTGTAATACTGCACGGTGCCAACACGTGCCAGGCGCTGATCAAGGACCGGGGTTATGTTAACCCAATTTGCACAATGTCTCTCTAAAGTAGGTGCTGCTGTCCCTATTTTACACGTAAGAAAACTGAGGCACATAGAACCAGTAAGCGCCGGAGCCCTGAGTGGAGCATGGCAGCCTGGCTTCCGGTTGTGATAACACCGTGCTCTGTACCTCTCCAGGAGAAAAGACAGCATGGCTGCAAATATCACTAGGATCTGCATCACTTTACCATGGACAGAGTGCTTTTGCATAATCATCTTATTTCATCCTCACAAGAGTTTAAAGCCCGACATTTGTATGGTTGAGGAAACTGAGGCACAGAAGAGTTACGTAACCCCCATGGTACCGCACAGCCAGAACATGGCAGTGACTGGGACCCAAATCTAGGTCTTTGGGCTCCAAAGGGCATGTCTTTTAAAACTGTGGGTGTGGTCCTGGGCATGGCTGCTGCTGGGCAAAAATGGAGAGGGTCCCTGCACCTGAGGGTATTTAGGAGACTTGTGGACCTTCTATTTAAGTCTTCAAGCCTCTCCTTGATTCACACCAACTCTTCCATGAAGCATCTACTACGCAGCAGGCCCTATGCAGGGCACTGAGGGAAACAAGAGGGAAACAAGACTCCTCACAGTCTCGTCCAGGAGTCAAGTCCACAAACACATGTGTGAAGAGGCAGAGAGCAAGATGCATGCTAGCGGAGAACAGACACAAGTGTCTGCAGGAAGGCAGGACGCATTCATTTCTGAGGCTGGCTCTATGGGGACAGGAGGCCTCCACATCTCGGGGCAGCTGATTCCTGGCCAGCTGTTCCTTCACTGGGGAGAGCCTGGGGGCAGAGAAACAAGCCCTGGACTTGCAGAAGGCACACTGGGTTCCTGTGCTGGCTCAGAGAAGGTGCCTGGTCATGCCCTGGCTGGGGCAGGTACCGGTAGCCACAGGGATGAGCATACCCTCAACCGCCCTCGCACCTCACTTTGCCCAGGTGTAGAGGGGCAGGGGGACTGTTACCCCAAGGATCTCTTATGAGATTCAATGAGATTCAATTCATAAGTTTTATGGCAATATTTCACAAACTGTAAACTGTACAGTGTCATGCCAATACTAGGTTTTGTTTTGTTTTATTTTGTTTTGTAAGAGATGGGGTCTCACTCTGTCACCTAGGCTGAAGTGCAGTGGCGCAATCATAACTTACTGCAGCCTCGATCTTCTGGGCTCAAGCAATCCTCCCATCTCGGCCTCCTGAGAAGCTAGGATTACACATGCACACCACCACATCTGGCAATTCTTAAAAATTTTTTTTGTAGAGACAGGGTCTCTGTTGCCCAGGCTGGATTGCAGTGGCACAATCAGAGCTCACTGCAGCCAGATCTGGGCTCAAGTGATCCTCCTGTCTCAGCCTCAGCAGGCTTTTAAAAGGCGTACTGTATAGCTGGAATGAAGGGAAGGAGTTTGCCAGTGATTGCTCGTAATGATGGAGGGAGCAGGGAGTCTAGGCAGGGGTGGTGCAAATCCAGGGAGGCTTCCTGAAGGAGGAAGTTTCAAGGTGGATATTAAGAGACACTCTTAGTATGAACTGGCAGGAAAGAGCCAGAGCTGTGAGCTACAGCAAGAGGTGAGCAAGGACACCAGTAGGTGGGTTTGGCGGAAGGACCAGGGAGGAGTGAGGAGGAAGGAGTTCGAAGCCTGGGAAGGTACACGGAGCCCTCAGCAACTGGCTGCAAAGTTGGTTCGGCTGTGATGGGGAATGGGGAAGTAAGTCCTCGAGCAGGAGTCTGGAGTTCTTGGAGAGAGAGATGGGAAGGGAGGAGGCCTGCTCAGAGGCTGGGCCAGAGAGGAAAGGCTCTATCCCCAGCCCCTGAGCCCTTAAGCCAGGTCAGCCTCTATCAACTTGTTTGTTATGTCAGGAGTGACATCCCTGAGCCCACAAAGGTGTCACCTGTCCTTGCAGGTAGCAGGCCATGATGAATGGCATTCATTCCATGCTGATTTGTACCCCGTGCCCGCGCCTCCAGCCCAGCCTGCCTGGCTGCATGGTGCACAATCCATCACCTTCCACAATGGCCTCTGATAATGGACCATTTGTCTTCTGACTTGGAGACCTATCCAGACTGACGGGCACTGGTAGAGACAGATGGTGAAGGTGGGGCGGAGGGGCCGAAACAGATGGATAGGTGTCTGGCCGGGGTGGCTGGCATGGAGCTAGGATCTTTGGGGGGCCTTTCGTGTGCCTCCCAAAGAGGCAGGAGCTGGGAGAGGAATGGATCCCCAGGGCTGAGGCCCATCATGGGGCAGACCACAGACTTGGCAACTCATAAAATCATGGCATGAGTATAACAATGCCAGGAAGTAACAGAATTATTTACTAATGACATCACAGATGAATAGAATCAGAGCTGACAATTACCTGGGGTCATCAGTTCTATCTCTGGTCTTAAGGTAGTGAAGGATAATAATAATTAGCTAGGCCAGGCATGGTGGCTCACACCTGTAATCCCAGCACTTTGGGAGGCCAAGGCAGGCAGATCACTTGAGGTAAGGAGATTGAGACCTACCTAGCCAATGGTGAAACCCTGTCTCTACTAAAAATAACAAATAAAACAATTAGCTGGGCATGGTGGCACACGCCTCTAATCCCAGCTAGTCAGGAGGCTGAGGCATGAGAATCTCCTGAGCCCGGGAGGCCGAGGTCGCAATGAACCGAGATTGCACCACTGTACTCCAGCCTGGGTGACAGAGGGAGACTCCGTCTCAAATAGTAATAATAAGAGTTAATATTTATTTAGTGCCCGATATGTGTTGGACACCATTCCAAGTGCTTTAATCTCATTCAATCATTACAGTACTATAGTCAGGAAATATTTTTATCCATATTTTACAGTAGAGGAAGCTAAGGCTCAGAGAAGTTAAACAAGTTGCCCAAACCCACTAAGCAGTGGCTGCAAGATATAAACCACGTGGGCCTGGGTTCAGATTTTACTGTCGGCACCACGTTATGTGGCCACTCAGAACCAGGGTGCCCAGGGCCCAGTGTAGCCAGCTGTCTAGGGCTGCAGTGGTACCCCTGCAGTTTTCCATATCCACACTGGGTTTGCACATGGCCCCATATTCTCCTCTGTGCCTCTTATATGCCTGGCACTGTACTAGCTGCTGGGAAGGCAAAATTGAAGAGCCCACAAACCACAGGGCAGGAGGGTCATCCACTTGTCCTGATGGGTCACCCACTCTTCACAGGCATCTTTCTTCTCTGCCCAGGCAAACAGAAGGCAGCTCTACCATGAAATGGCCAAGAAAAGACCAGAATTCTCTCCCCCCGCCTCCATGCCAGGTGGTCCAGGCACGGGCCCTGCCCATTCATCCCACAGCACATTCCTCTGACTGGGCAAGAATGTGTGTTTCACAGGCTGCCCTTGGGCCACCTGGCTGCTTCCCCTCTGGACAGGACAGCCTGGGCTGAATCCCCTCTCCTGGGTTTAAGTCAAATAGGGGGGAAGGGCTTCCCAGCCACAGGGCTGCTGCCAAGTGCCCACCTCCAGAAGCCGCTGATGGGAGAGCCGACATAACTGGGGCAGAGCCAGGTTCCAGCTTCCCTCTGAAGTTATCCACCATGGGTGGATCTGCCAAGCACATGTGGCCCGTGAGCCTGATGGGAGGGAAACTGTGTAACCTACTTGGACGAAGAAGCCAGTGCCCGATTGTACACAGCATTAAATAGGCCATGTTCAAAGGGCTCTTACCTGTTCATAAAAGCAGGCCTCCCAGGACTCTGACCTGGCAGGGTTTCTTCCCCAGCAGGTGGGAGCCCTCCACACTGCCCCCTCTCCTCTGCTCTCCTTTTGCAGGGATTTGAGGCACTCTGGCCGGGATGCGGTCCTCATGCATTTGTTCTGTGCATGTGTGGGGAAGGAGGAAGGTATAGGGACGGTTTTTGCATTACTTTAGCCCGCTTGACTTCCCCCAGATCAGCCTCCACCTGAAGGCCTGTGGTGACCAGGGCTGGTGAGTGGGCTGGTTCCACTCCCGCATCTCCAACCAGGAAAGACCCTGAAGGCATCTACCTGCATCTTGAATGAGAGAGTGAGCCACAGAGTGACAGGACGTTGACACCTCCAACACAGCAAGCACACACCGGCTACAGGGCTCCAGGGCTCTTGCACTTGCAGCTGCCTCTGCCGAGAACACTTCCCCCCTGCCCCGCCCAGGTTCTCGCCCTTGCTTCCTTTCGGTCTCTGCCTAAATGGTAGCACTTCAGAAGCCACCACCCTTGGCAAGATAGCACCCTTGTCAGCCCTTATCTCTTCGCGCTGTTTAGTTTTTCCCCATAGCATTTCTCACTGGTTAACAGAAATGTGTATGTGAGTGTGAGTGTGTGTGTTTGTTGTCTCCCCACTAGAATGTAAGCACCATGAGGACAGGGCATTTCTTTTATTCTTTATTACATCCCAAGCCCCTTGAACATTTCTTAGGTAGTCAGTAAATAACAGCTGTCTCTTGGCATCCATGGGGGACTGGTTGCAGAACTCCCCATGGATATCAAAACGCAGGGATGAGCAAGTCACTGATAGAAAATGGAGTAGTGTTTGCATATAACCTATGCACATCCTCCTGGATACTTTAAATCATCTCTAGATTATTTCTAATACCTAATACAATGGAAATGTTATGTAAACATAAATCGTTGATACACTGTACTGTTTAGGGAATAACGACAAGAAAAAAGTCTGTACGTGTTCAGTACACTTTTCCCCAAAACTTATGGCTATGGAGAACCAAGTGTACTTGTTGAAGAGCAAAGTCACTATTCCTTAACTGACCAGGAGAGGCACTGCGGAACAGGGAGCTGTCCAGAGGCGCTGGCTCCTAAAAGCACCTCTGCCTCTGTGCAGCTGGTTGGTAAATTGGCTTGGCTATTTGCAAGGTTGGCTTACTCTGGCCCAAATTGCTCCTCATCCCAGGACTATGACATCTGGGTGGGAAAATACCTCCACCTATTGGGAGCAGAAGAGGTCAGGCTTTTTGGCATTGGGAAGTGGAGGGAGGGGACACTGGCCCAAGAATCAGAGTCCTACAGGTCCTTGAGGTCCTTATAGCCACCAAGCTGAGTGACACAAACTGATTTCTGGCCTTCTCCCCTTCCCAACTAGGGGCTAGACACCCTCTCTGTCCCCAGCACCTGTGAAATGATCTTTCTGTGTGCCTTTCCCCTGACTCTCTGCCTGCCTGCCTCTCCCTATTTCTTCCTTAGTGTCTTCTTCTTCTTCTTTCCTCTCTCTCCCCACCTCTCTCCCGGCCCACTTGGCCTCCCACTGCCTTCCTCCTCCATCTCTTTTCTCCTCCTCAGTGTAGTCGGGTGGCTTAAATGAGTGGCATGAATTGCATCATGCAAAGCACCCTTCACAGTGCCTGGTATATATTATAGTAGTGTCCAACAAATGCTCCCCTTCAAGTCCTATACACTATTTCCCTTCCGAGGCCTTATCTCTACCGGATCCCAGGGATCTCTCCTCCTCCCCTGACCCTGTGTCCGCAGGATGGCCCTCTGAAATCTGGTGTGGGAGCTGCCAACACCCCGAGGCAGAGCACCTTGTGGGAAGGCACTGAGCCCACAAGGCAGTCCCGGGCCGGGAAGTCCAATGGATAGTGCCTACTGGCCAGGAGTGTGGCGCCTGAGGCCCTGTCCTGCTGTCTCCTCCCTGCCCTTGGCCTCTAGGTCCCCTACCTTCTTCCTCTACCCTTCCTTTGCTCCTCTCTTCTGTCCCACCCTCTCCCTCCTCCATCTGCTCCCCAAAAACACGTGTCCAACCCCTAGTGCACCTCTTGCAGGTGTTTCCGCTGGGGAGACGGATCGCCGCTCCTGATTGGCCTCGAGCTTATGACCACGCCCTGTATGGCCACGCCCCCTTCCCGCCCCCGCCCCTCCAGCCCTAGACCCCCGCGATCTTGCTGACCTTTCACTCCGGGAAGGGTGAACTTTGTCTCCTCGCCCCTTTTCATTTGGCTTCTCTCCGTTCTTGCAGCCTCTCCCTCCCTTTCTTCCCGTCTCACACTGACTTCCAATTCGTTCCAGGATTTTCTGGGCTGTTAATGTAAAGGTCGCGTCCGCTCCTGTGTCCCCGGCGCTCCCTCCACGCATCCTTATGAGCCCCGGGGGCCAGGAGGGAGGGGGAGGCACGGTGCTGCTGGGGAGCCGGAGTCACCGAGACGGGTGTGCAGCTCTACGCTCGAGGGGCAGCTGCCCAGATCGGTGCCAGCTGTGCAGCTGTGGGCAGCGCCCTGAGCTGGCATCAAAAGGCAAGCATTGAAAATCCACTCCCGTCTCGGTGTCTTTGGGTACTGATTGTCTTGGAAAAAGCCATTTGACCGCTTTGGCCTCAGTTTTCTTATCTGTAAAACGGAGAGAATTAGCACCCCCGGTGGCATGGGAGGTGAATGGGCACCGTGCCATGAAGGACGGGCAAATGGCTTCTGACCTGCCCACCCCTTGAGGGTCTCCACATCCCGGGCCAGCTGTGGACGGAGTCAGGCCTTTGGTGAGAGCCCTTAGAGCTCCCAGCAGAGGCTGGTGCAGGTCCTCCAGGCCGGGAGGCCCATCCTGAGTGGCCCACTTCTGCCTTGGCTGTGGCGTGGTCCTGGCTGCGACTGATGCCTGGTCCTTCCCTGCCCTCCGTGCCTTCCAAAAGCAGATCTGGGGGACTGGCAGGGGAAGGGAAGAAGGGAGGGCAGGTGCCAAACTGACAGAGAGGGTGTGTTCTGTGCATTCATTCCAGATGTGCCACTTGGAGCATCCCATTTAAGCCTAGCTCACTAGATTTTGTGGATGAATGAGGAGTGAATGAGCAAGCTAGGAAGGTACAATGGTGCCATTAAATAAGGTGGCATATGTCATGCACCTGACCTTGTACACAGTCAGCCCTCAGCAAATGCTGCTCCCTTCCTGCTGCCCCCTTCACTGTCCCTCACCCTCTGCAATTAACTCACACTGTGGTATAATGGAAAGAGCACTAGATTTAGAGTCCAAAATACCTGCCTATGAGTCTTGGTTCTTTCACCCATTGACCTGTGACCTTGGAAAAGTCACCTAACTTCCGTGGGCCTCAATTTCTTCATCTGTAAAAAGGAAATAATGACATTGCCGGATGTATGAATATCAAACAAAATAGATGAAGAGCTTTGAAACAGCAGCGCATGGCTCCTAATACGCTCCTCCCCTCCACGGCCACATGCCCCCGCTCTACCCCCGTCCCCGAGCTCAGCAGTGTCAGCAGGATCCAGGACAGGTTAAAATACCAACCTGGCACGCCCTTGCCTCAGATGGCCCTGCTTTGTCACCCCGGCTTCCACCGCGGCTCTGTGATGACATTCACCGACTCCACTGTGGCCCAGCACCTGGGCTTGGCCCACTCCAGCCCTGGCCCGAAGTCACCTCGTGTCCATTAAGCCCCAATCCAGATTTCTTTCTCTTTCAATTAAGCCACTTGGCCTGAAGGCCTCTGCCCCTTGAGTCCTGATTTGCACAAATGCCCTATGAATAGCTTTGATCAGAAAGAAAAACCAGCATTTGGTACAGATGCTGCTGGGCACTACCCTGAGTCCAGCAGGGAAAGGCAGCCAATTTAACCCAGCGCTGCTTCCTGAGAGATTGTGGACAAGCTAATTTGGGGAGGAGCTGGCAGGCAGGCCCCAGCCAGGGCCTGGCAGCTGCTAAGGCCTCGGCTCAAGCCTGAAGAGGCTGCCCCCACCCACACGCGTTCATGGTTCCTGGCCCCCTCTGCCTTGTCTCTCCACTCTTGTGCCAATTCTAGGGTATTAACCTGGGGACACTGGGGCTCAAAAGGACTGGTGTGCCAGCCTCACTCAGAGGGAGGCACTAAAAGGCAGAGAAAGAAGGGCAGCCTCAGGGGGTGATAGGACTGTTACAGTCCCCACCTCTCGGAGGCCATATTCCCCTCCCCTCCTGAAGTGTCACTGGGGCCTCAACTCTGCCCCAACATGATACTTCATACACCTCTCCTCTCCCTGTCTCTCTCTCTCTCTCCCCCACCCCTCCAAAAAGCACATATTTAGAAGGGCCTTTGACATCCTCTTTCTGGTTCAGGTTTTTATATCTCTTTGAGTCACAGACCCCTTTGAGAATCTAATGAAAGCCATGGGCCCCTTTCCCTGTTAACATGAATGTATACACGAATATTTTCATTACATTCAAGGTTTCTGGGAACTGTTGAGGTTTCTAGTGTGCTGAGATTAAGAATTTCTGATCTGGTTCAACTACTGTTTTGTTATAGAGGAAGATAATACACTAAGGCCCAGAGGGGGCAAATGACTCGCCTACAGTCACACAGCAAATTCGTGGCACAGCCCATTCTGAAGCTGTTGGGCCAGACTCCCAGTTCAGTGCCCTTTCCACTTCCCCAGTTGGTGTCTCCCTCCGTTTCCCCTCCATGGCTCCCTTCTCCGTCAGTCCTGTCCTAGGGCCCTGCACAGAACAAAGTACACACGATGTATGGTCAGTCAGCGTGGTTAGCAGGCCAGCTGGAGGAAGCACCAGCTTCATTTAGCTGGTTCTTCCCGGCAGGGCCAGGGTAGAGGTGGTTTGATTGCAGAGACATGTGAAGGGCTGGATCAGTGGTTGGCTGGGCCTATTCCAGAGTGTTCCTGTGACATTTCAGAGCTTCAGCCTGTCACCCTGTGAGGGGCCAAGAGAAGTGTCCTCAGGCTACAGAGCAGGGGACCTGAAGCATGCCCAGGCTTCCTCTAAATGCCAGGACCTTTGCTTTTAACACCACCTCCAGCCATCTCTGTTCCTCCTCTGCTCTGGAACCCATGCTGGCTCCCTAGTACCGTAGCATCAGATTCAGATTTCTTCCCCTGATGTCTCCTCTGCATAGGATGAGCTCATTTCTGCACTGAGGTCATTGCTGTCATCCTGTCCCTAGTTGGTGTGTGAGTGGGAACCAGTAGGGAGGTGGGCAGGACTCTGGAATGTCCTTTGCCTGCCTGGGGCCTTGGCCGGGGATCTTGCTGTGCCTCACCAGCCGTCTCTGTCCCCAGGACTGCAGTGCAACGCATCCGTGGACCTCATTGGCACCTGCTGGCCCCGCAGCCCCGCAGGGCAGCTAGTGGTTCGGCCCTGCCCTGCCTTTTTCTACGGTGTCCGCTACAACACCACAAGTAAGGAGGAAGCTGGAGGGTGGGCCATCTGCTGGGAGGTGGGACAGGATGGGGAGAGCTTAGAGGTGGGGGAAGTAAGGACGATGATGACAATAACAGTAATACCTCTTGTGGGGATAGCCCCCATTTTCCAGAGGTCAGCGCTGTATTCTCCTGGGTGGCCTCTCTCCATTACTGGTGATTCTCGCAAGACCCCTGCAAGACACTGTCACATCTTCTATAAGGCCCCCGGGGCTCACGGAGGTTAGAGAACTTGCCCTGTCACCAGCTGGTGAGGGGTGAAAATGGAATTTGCATCCACATGTGTCTGGCACTTTCTTCTGCCGTTAAACTTCACGTTAGCCTGTTTGAGCTTACCGTAATACCATGAGGCAGGGCAGAAGTCATCAGAGCCCCAGCTGTATGGATAAGAACCCTGAGTTGAGAGGTTCTGAGGCTACCCCAGGCCCTCCAGCCAGGAGGCAGGGGACCCAGAGTTTTAGATGCACAGGCAGCGGCTTGACTCCGTAGGTGGGGTGGGGACAGGACGGGATGGACCCAGGGTCCATCGGATACTTGATCCTCATGTAAACACCTGGCTCCCCGGAGACCCAGAACCCCCACGGCCCGGCTTTGCAGCTCCCTGCTATTCCACCTGCCACTCTCAGAATTAATTCGCTCTCCCCTGTCAATGACTCAGGTCCCTGCTTATCAAGAAAGCAACAGCTACAGGCCAGGGGCCCTAACCTACCCAAGGGGAGGGTGGGGGCCAGATCCCTGCAATTGGGGCCCCCTGTGTACATCCTTGGATCCTGGTGGTCTTGAACTCAGAGCCCCGAGAAGGCACGGGGTGACCGCAGACACCATGTAGTTTACTCCAGCTTCACTGTGTGACTGCCTAGCACATTTTTTCCTCTTGTGGCCCTCCAGCCCCTCATCTGCGGATGGAGAGGGCTGGATGGCTTGGCTTCTAAGATGTCTTCCAGCTCAAAACTTCAAATTCTTCTCCTGCCCTCTTTCCTCTACCAGATGGATTAAGGGGGTTAATGTTGGGGGCCACCACAGAGGAGTGGGAAGACCCAGCCAGGGAGTGACCTGGGAGGCCAGCAGGGCAGGAGCCTGGGGCAGCCAGATCAAGCAGCCACGTGTGTCTGTACCATGTCCTGGCCATGGGAGGGACGCGGGAGAGGGAGAAGAGACAGTGGGAGGGGCATGGGGACCCAGGGGAGGAGGTGCAGAAAGGAAGAAGAGGAGAAGGCCCTCTTGGCCAGGTCAGTCCAAGGGGTGCACAGTTGGCCAGCCCCCAATATAATCAGGCCCATTTTATAATAAAGAAATTGGGGTACAGAGAGGCTAATAACCTATCGGAGCTCACAGAGCCTGGAGGCAGGGTCACAACCTAGGGACAAGAGCTCTCACGGTGCTGGGGGCTGAGTCCTTCCGGAGCCCCTAAGAAGGAGGCATCATCTGTGCATGAGAGGGACTTTCCGGAGGAGGCATCAGTTCCCGTCATTCCACTTCCAGAGTGATTCTTGCGTTTGGCCCTTCCTACCCTCACTCCCCAGTGCCACCGCCCAGCCTCAGGTTTCAGATCTGAGTCAGTCACTCCCTCACTTGGAATCCACCCTTCTGTGGCCTCTGAGGTCAAGCCTGAGCTCCTGGGTGGGGCCTGCCAAGCTCTCTGTGGTCCTGGCCACCCCCATGAGCTCTCTCTACTCCCGTTCCAAAGGCTTACTTGACATGCCCCAAATAAGCATTTTTAACCTCAGTGCCTGGGCGCACACTTCTCCACTTGCTAGTCCTGCCTGAAGTGGCAGCCAGAGTCCTAGCTTCTCATTCCCACTGCATCTGCAGCTGCTTAAGGAGCCCTTTTATAGGCCCCCTCTGGGCCTCAGGTTCTCCACCTGCAGAACGGGTGGGAGGGTTGGGTGTGGTGCTCTCTAGGCTCCCCTGCGCTTCCCTCGGTGATCCCAGGAAAGAACTGGAGTGATGGCCCCTTGACACGGGGTTGGTCTGTCAGGGCAGAGCTGGAAGACCCCTTTCCAGGTGCCCCTGGCACCAGATGAGGCGGAGCACGCCCAGGCAGTCAGTCGCAAGTGGGTGCCCAGAGCTGCACCTCATCATGAGGCACTAATTAATCCATTTACTGATGAGTTGCTGCCAGGACTTCTAGGCCTTCTCCTTAATGCCCTCCCTCCTGCTGCATCCATCTTCAAAGGGATGGGAAGCATTTCCAAAAATATCCATTTTCCCATGATTCTTTGGGAGGACTGCTCAGCTCAGCAATTAAAGACAAGGAGGTCGCATCCTCCCTGGCAACGGCTCCCCGCTTGTTGGGCCTGCTTGCTTTCGGATCAGCTCCTTTCTCCCCATCAAAGCCTGCTCCCTCTGGCTGACCCAGCCTCGGGCGGGACTCCTGGCTCTCCCCCACATGCCAAGGGGGGCACGGTTGTCGAGCAAAGGGGGTCCCTCCCACGACATCCACCAGTACCCTTTGATGGGGACAAGTGACACGTTCTGAGTCTCATGTAAGGTTATATAAATACAGCTCCAAGACAATAATCATAAAAATAACAGCCAACATCACATGCCAGGTACAGTTCCAAACACCTTGTGCATGTTAACTAAAAATACTCAACTCTCGAAGTAGGAGCCACAGTTGAGACGTTCTAACTTACAGAACTGGAAGCGGACATGTTTCGGGATATGCCCAAGATCACACAGCTAGTGGAAGTTAGTGCCAGGATCTGACCCTAAGCTGTCTGGCTCCAGGGCCCACACTCTTAGCACTACTCCGTGCTGCCTCTTAACTCAAGAACCACCCATCCCATCCCACCGCCCCTGGGCCCCTTCCAACCAGATCTCTGTCCCCAAGCTGCCTTCCTTGGAGGTATTTCAGAGCAGCCTCTGGTCCTGGGACTTCCCAGCCATGGCAGAGACACTGTGTTCCCCTGGTTCCCGGCCTCTGCCTCCCATCAGACCTCCGTGAAAACCCAATGGCTGAGCCTCAGCCCTCCAGTAACTCATCCCTCATTTGGCAATTAGGAGGGAGTCAGCAGCCTCTTCACCAGCTCTGCCCAAGAGCCTGAGGCTCCCCAAGACTGCGGTCCACTGACATGGAAGAGCTTTAAAAAACCATTTAGTCGCTGTAGCTGAGCAGCAACTCAGCAGAGGGACCAGGGAGGGGAGTGGAACGAGAGAGGAGAGGCCATGTCTGCGTTTCAGCCCTGGAGGCCAGGACACCCTCCCTGTCATCACCTTCTTGTCCTGATGCTGCCAGCAGAGAGGCAGCTCCCAGGCTGAATGGTCCCTTGGGGATCAGCCGGTCCAGCCCCTCCTTTTATAAATGAGAAGGGAGGTTCCGGAGGTCACTCATGCAGCACAGCAGCAGCTGAGCTGGCCCCAGGGCCCCAGCCTCTAGACCCTCACAGGATTCTGCCCCATGGGGCTCCAGACTCAAGGACCGGGGCTCCAGCAGCTTGGAAGCCACAGGAAGGCCTGAGGTAAGGGAGGCTCCAGTGGCGATGCTCAGGGCTTCATTTCTCTGCAAGCAGTTCTGCCTGGAGTCAGAGCCAGAATTAACTCAAGGAAGCATGTTTAGAGCTACTGATGCCAGAGCAGGGTACAGAGTGGGGTGGGGCGACCTCTGCCAGCAGAGAAGATAGGATGGAATTTAGAACTCGCTCTGTCCCTTCCCAGCTGGGTTTCCAGACCCCGGAGCTCAAGCCTGGCAGGCAGGAAGGAGGGTGAGGGGGACATGTTGGGCAGCTCTGCCCATCCCAGGGCCCTAAAGCCAGGTGTCAGCTCAGCTCACAGGGCCCCTCCCCATCTCCTTAGAAGGTGACAGGTTCTGGGCCGCTGTCCAGGCTGGTGGCTGCATGAACCCCCATATGTCTCCTGCCTTCTTCCTTGAGTGACATGGGCCCAGCTAGGAGCAGCTGTGGCAGACCTGAGTGATGAGATCTCCCCACACATGCCTGTCACCTGTCATTTTCTGTCCAAGAGACCTCCACCATGGATGCTCCCCCCACCACGACCTTCCAACACAGGCCCACTGTGGGGAAGTGCTGTCTTGGGGACCTTCCCAAGACCTGCCCTGTGAACTTTGAGCCTCTATGGGCAACACGGCCAGTGAGGACCTCCCACGGCCACCTCTATCAGATGGCTCGACCACGAGAAGCGCTGTCATGTCACCTGCCACGTGAGCTGTCACTGCATCCCCTTCCACCACTCATGCCCAGCCTCGTGAGAATTGCCTCATGAGGTCTCACCATTTTTTGCTGTCTTACAAGACCCCCGAACAGGAGATTTCTCAGGAAAGCACCTACTAGTCATCTGCCACCACATAAGGACTTGCAAGAAAACAGCCCAGGGAGCTGGCCAAGCCTGTCCCCGGGCCAGTCCTGTGTGCAAGATCATGCCAGCCTGGGTGGAGAGAGCCATGGTCCCCAGGTGGGAATCAGGGGAGCCACCAACCCCTGCTGGAGGCCAATGAGTAGAAAGAGGGAGGAAGGGCCGGCACGGTGGCTCACACCTGTAATCCCAGCACTTTGGGAGGCCAAGGCAAGCAGATCACCTGAGGTCAGGAGTTCCAGACCAGCCTGACCAACATGGAGAAACTCCAACTGTACTAAAAATACAAAACTTAGCTGGGCGCGGTGGCACATGCCTGTAATCCCAGCCACTCGGGAGGCTGAGGCAGGAGAATCGGTTGAACCCAGAGGTTGTGGTGAGCCAAGATTGCACCATTGCACTCCAGCAACAAGAGTGAAACTCTGTCTCAAAAAAAAAAAAAAAAAAAAGCGTCAGGAAGATGGGGGTGGGGTAAGGAAGTTCCTCTCCCCAGTTTGACACCACACAGCCCCCACCCAGCAGGCCTAGATGGATGCAGAGACGGCTACAGATCCCCCTATTCATCCATCTGGGCCAGGATGGTCAGACAAGGGCCTGGGCTGCTCCGCCATCACTGCCTCTCTCTTCCTTTTCCAGACAATGGCTACCGGGAGTGCCTGGCCAACGGCAGCTGGGCGGCCCGCGTGAATTACTCCCAGTGCCAGGAGATCCTCAATGAGGAGGTGAGGCTGAGCCAAGCGAGGCTGCCCATATGGAGGGGGGTCCAGGGTCCCGGCAGAGTTTTGTGCCTGCTACTTGGAGTCAGGGAGCCAGAGGCTAATGTCAAGGCCCTGCCGTAGTGAAGCCGACTGGGGAGCTGGAGCTGTTGGCTTGGAAATGGCCCATGAGCCATTGAGAGCGGGCTGGGCCAGTGGGGCACTGGGCAGGCTCTGATGGCGATGAGACAGGTCCTTGTTCCTTCCTTCCTTCTCCTTGTGCTCACTGGGCAGCCACTTGCACTGGGCATGGGACCGTTCTAGGGGTGCAAAGGGAGACCAGACTCGGTCACTGGAGTCCTACCCTTTTCCGCCACTCGCGCCTGAGAGATGCATCCAGTTCCAGCCATGGGACTGTGTGGGAACAAGGGACGGGGTGGAGGTAGCAGTGCAGTTCAGAAAAGCCCTCGGAAAACGTTTTAAAATGTTAAATGTTTTTGAGTAGATGTTGCTTACACAGAATTCAGAAGGTACAAATGGGAATACGGTGTCCCCTCCCACCCCGTCCCCAGCCGCTGGATTCCCTCCCAGAGGCAACCGTTTTGCCAATTTCACTAATGTTCTTCCAGAGACATTCTCTGCATATACGAGCAATTATATATAGGTATTCTTTTTTGATTTTACCTGAATGTTGCATATTAGTCTACACCTTGCTTTCTTCATATAATCATCTGTCCTGGAGATGGTTCCACATCAGTACATAAAGAGCATCTTCATTCTTTTTGCATTTGCATAATATCACAAAATATACCATAATTTATTTTAACCAGTCTTTATTCCCAGTCTTCGGTTATTACAAATGGTGCTGCAATGAATAATCTTTGAAGGGTGACATTTGGCAGAGACACGAATATATCTATCCCAGAGCCGCTGCTGCCCTCAGTCTCTCCCACTCCCCTCCTTTCCCACCGACACTTTCTCCCTGGGTGCTGAGGAAGGCAGGGGTCAAAGGGCAGATGGGGCTACACCCCGGGGCTGTCTGAGGACCCAGACTTCTGAGTGTGGAAGAGACGCACCAACCTAGGCAGTCGAAAGAACCCATCACCTAAAAGATCAGAGCTGGAAGGGACGTTGGAGACTCTCCCTTCCTTCTTGAGGTTCCCAGACCTGCCTGGTTATAAGAATCGCGCAGAGGCAAATCACCTGAGGTCAGGAGCTGGAGACCAGCCTTGCCAACATGGTGAAACCCTGTCTCTACTAAAAATACAAAATTAGCCAGGTGTGGTGGTGGGTGCCTGTAATCCCAGCTACTCAGGAGGCTGAGGCAGGAGAATCGCTTGAACCTGGGGAGGCAGAAGTTGTAGTGAGCCAAGATCATGCCACTGCACTCCAGCCTAGGCAACAGAGCAAGACACCGTCAAAAAAAAACGAAGAGAAAAGAAAAAAGAAATCGCCCGGAGCGCTAGTCCAAATACAGGCCCTAGGGCCACACCCAACACCTAAGAAACACACTGTCCAAGGAGGACCTGGGAATCTGTGTCTTTAATGAGTGCCCCCGGGGAGCCTTCTGATGGGGCAAAAGTGAGAGACTCTAATCTAGTGCCACCCATTCACATTACAGATGGGGAGACTGGGGACCAGAAAAGGGGAATGAGTCACACAAGGTCATGTGGCCAGAGTGAGTCAGAGCCTGGAACCCGGGGCTTTGAAGCTCAGGCTCTGCTTTGCCCACTGCCAGGTATCTGGCGTGAAACAAAGTTAACGGAGAAAGAATCACTTTCCTCCACCTGTAGCTCCCACCCCAGCCCGGCACGCTTTGGTTGGCCCCACCCCTGGCTTCCTGGCCTCAAGTCACTGAGCTAACTTGGGACTCCGCTATCTCCTTCCAGAAGCTGAAGATAGGTCAGTGCCTAGCGTAAAAGAATGATGAGTTCTTCCACAGCGCTGCTCTGGCAGAGCAGGGCTGCCTGGATCTCAGATCCCACAGACCAGACCTTCGGGTGGCACTCAAGGCTGGGGTGGGTTGTTCGGGCTCCCTGATGATCTGACATGAGCAGAGAAAGCCCCCAGCTTGCTAAGCCCCCACACGGAGAGTCCACCTGGAAAGCCCTTGGATTGGGAGGAGGAGCCCTCCTGGACCAGGGGAAGGAAGTGGGGTTCCAGGTTAGGAGACTTAGTTGGGCCAGAGGAGATGGCCTTGGCTTGGGGGTAGGAGTGGGCAAGACTGTTCAGAGATGTGGCACCCATAGCCTGGCACACAGTAGAGGAGGTGGGAGGAAAGGAAAACGAGTCAGTGCTGTCGGGGGCTCAGGACCACACACCATGCCAGAGAGAGGCAGCGGGGAGGAGGCATAGCCAAGGCCCGAGGCCAGGCCGCCGGCCGCAGTCTGTCACCACTGGTCCCAGCCTCACACCTGGCACTCCACCCTCCTGAGGATCAGGGTGGGGTCTTCGTGGGTCACCCGTCTCTCCTGCTCTAATGTAAGCCCCTTCCCTTCAGTTGGCTGATGGAGACACTCAGCGGCCCCCATTTTCCCCAGCACCCTTCAGAGGCCCAAGGGCAGTAGGTTAGCCACCCTCAGCCTGCCCTGCAATGCCCACCGCTGCCAGGACAGGGGTCTCTCCCTCTCTCCAGCAGCAGGGTTAGGACAAGGAAGAGGGTGAGGAGCCTGCTCTCATCAGCCCCTCTTTGCATTGCAGTGGGAACAGCATGGACCTTCGCGGTTGGGTTGCAACTGGAACCTGCGGCATGTCCTTAGCAGGCTACTTAACCTCACCAAGTTCCCTAATGTGGCAGCCAGGAATTCAGATCTCTGCCTCTTGGAGATAGGAGGGTGGTGTTGGCCTGCCTTGGTGTATGGGGGACGTTCCATTCACCTGCCACCCACCATCCCTCATCTCCCCTGTGAGGTCAGGGGAGGTCCTAGTGTATACCTGGGGGAGTGACCCACCCCCACCAGCCCATCCCTGCCTGGCTCTGCCACCTTTTTCCCCAGCAGCCCCTGCTGGCCTGGTGCCTAGCACGCTGGGTAATCAATTAATTTAATTAGTGAAAATGCCATCCCCTTTTGCCAGCCCCCAGCCTCGCCAGACCCCTCCCGGAACTGCAGAGGAAAGTATTCAATTAATTGAGTGGCAGGTTTCTCAGCTCTGGACCTGGACTAAGCCCTAATTAAGCTCCAGCACCCTGGGGTATTGTAGATAATGGATTCACAGAAGTCTGCCTGTGAAATGGGACTTGCGAGGGCACCCCAAGGCCAGGCACCCCAGGAGATCTGCCCAAAGCCGGCACCACCAGGGGACAGGCCCCCAACTGGGGAGCCTGTTGCATCCATGGCTAGCCCAGGGATGGCACTGAGCCCCAAGCACCACCCTACATGCCCCCCCCGCCACCTGGTATGAGCGCCTTCTCCTCGCCCACCACCTCCCTCCACTATCTTCTCTCCCTTCCCTACTGACTCTCCCCCTTCCCTGACACTTGCACACACTCTATCCCCTTTCCCCACGCTCTCCTGAGCACAGGAGCCAGGGCTCAGGCACAGCTTGGGAGACCACATCTTGGTGGGAAGTGAAATGGATTCTGGGGTCTGGGTTTGTGGGCCAAGGTTCACTGCTCACCCACCGTGTGAGGAAAGGCAAGCGGTGGTTGGACTAGGGCTTCTGAACTGTGAAGGTGCTTTTTCCTGTAACAAAGCTCTGATTCTGTGGGCCTGGGGTAGGCCATACAGCCCACTCTCCTCACCGTCACTGCCAGTGTCTCCATGTGCACTTGCTGGGCCAGGGTCCTTTGAGGATCGAGGAGCTGGAGTGAGTGCCCGCTGCGGGGCGAGAGGAGTAGCTCTGGAAGCCTCAGTGGAGAGGAGGTGCCAGAATGGAGGGAACACCAGGGGGGAACTTGGAAGGGAGGTCTCATTGCTACTGCCCCAGCAAGGCATCAGGACCGGTCTGGCACGGCAGCTCCTGGGACGAGGTGGTGTCCTGCAGAGAGTCCCGGGCACTAATTGCTTATTCAATTCAGGTCACTGAGGGTACAGCAGAGTAGCCTCTGCTGAGTGTCATGCTGTGCCACCCTCCTTAGGGTGGGGTGCCTGCTGGTCTTAGGTCTCCAGACTGGGCAGAGATGGAGTACTAGTCAGGGCCCCAGGGGTGGCTGTGTCCATTTGTCCTTTGGACATCCCAGCTGCTTTGCTGTCATCGTGGCCGTCGGTCGGGGTGTCACTGGCTATCCCTGGGGCTGCTGCTGACTCTCCAGGAGTCACTGGCCACCTCTCAGGGTGTTCCTAGGAGTCTCTCAAGGCCTTGCTGTCTCTCTAGATAATGCCGGCCAGAGCTCTGGTTGTTACTGGAGATTTCGCAGTGTCACTGGCTCCCGTCGGGTATCGCAGGATGTATGTCTCAGGGTATCGGCAGCCATCTCTCAGGCTGTCTCTCCAGCTGTCTTCTCAGGCTGCTTCTCAGGTTGCGTCATGCTGATGTGGCCGATGAGAGACAGCTTGAACCCCGCCCAGGGAGTCGCACAGGAGTGGTTTGGCCGATTCTCCCTCTCAGGCTCTGTGGAGAGAAGCCCTCGTGGGCGGCATCCTCCCGGCAGGAGGTCCCCTGAGGCTCCTCCGCCCAGAATGGAGTGAGACCGTCCCAGGGGGTTCCTCTGCTTTCAATTCCTGCTTGTCCCCCAAGAAATGTCCCAGGGGGCTGGGTGCGATGACGCACACTTGTAATCCCCACACTTTGGGAGACCGAGGCGGGCGGATCGCCTGAGCTCAGGAGTGTGAGACCAGCCTGGTCGACACAGAGAAAACCCATCTCTACCAAAAATACAAAAATTAGTGGGGCATGGTGGTGCATGCATGTGATCCCAGCTACTCGGGATGCTGAGGCAGGAGAATCACTTGAACCCAGGAGGTGGAGGCTGCAGTGAGCCTAGATCCCACCACTCCAGCCTGGGTGACAGAGCGAGATTCCATCCCTCGCCCAAAAAAAAAAAAAGAAATGTCCCAGGGAAACAGGGAAAAGAGGGATTTCAAAGCCAGGCAGACCCAGGTTCCAGATACAGGGCGTGGCCAATTATTCAGCCTCTTCCATGGGAAGAACGGAGATGAGAGGAGCGGTCTCCAAGGGCAGCTGTGGGAAAGAAAAGCAGTGGCTTTTGCAGAGCTCCTGGCACAGAGCTCAGCATACAGCAAGTGCTTAATGGATGACTCCTCCCCACTCCATCTCCAAGGGCCTGGTGTGGCCTGACTCTGGAGCGAGGCAGGGCCCTGGCAGGTGACAGTGAAGGGTCTCCCTGCATGCTGTGCTCGTCCCGCCCAGCCTGGGCCTGTGAACGAGGCTGGGGTGTCATGCCATGCTCGGCTCCACGCATGCTGTCATTACCCAGGGGCTTCTCAGCATGGATTTGTGGGAAAATTTAATAAAAGGATATTAAATACCAGCTCCAGACAGCCTGTGATATGTGCATATATTCCGTAGCCTCTGGATTGGGGCCTCTGCCACCAGGCGCTTAGAGATCCTCCCCACTTGCATGGGTGGGTGATGGGTACCCTCCCCTCGCTTCTCCTCTCTGTCTCTTTCTCTCCTGCCTTCGTTCACATCTCCCTGGATCCCAGCCCTTTGGAGGCTGGAGTTGCTACTGTGATTTCCTGCCATGTTCCAGAAAGCTTCTGCCTGGAAACCAGCTCCAAGAACAGAGTTTCTGGAGGAGCCTCTGGAGCTGAGAGGTTGCCCAGTGAGGATGCCCCTTCAGAAGGGCCTAGCAGAGCTGGGCATAGGGCCTTGGCTCCTCCTAGGATGCCTGGTAATAGGGCTGGACTTGGTCTCTGGTTTCGTGGGTTCTGTAATTCTGACAGGAAGGCCCGTGAAGGACCAGGAGCTCCTTGGTGGCTCTGAGAGGATGATGAGGACCATTTTGAGCGTACCACTTCTCGGCACTTGCATGTTACCCATTTCTGTGCCTCATCATTTGTCAGTCCCGCCCCAGAGCCTGGAAATGGGGAGGAAGGGAGGTGCTGCCAGGGACTCCTCCCTTCTCAAACCCACCTGCTTTTCAACACCCGTCCCTCCTTCCTTCACTCACACCCTGCTTCAGTGGTCTACTGCGTGTCAAGCTCTGGGTTTCCAGTCCCTGCTTGCTTCTTGGGACCTATAAGAGTGTGGGTGGGGGCTTTGCTCTTGGGCAGGGGTCTGCAGAGAGCTGGCCAGTCCCATGTGATGGGCTGGGGACCTGTTTCAGCCTTCACATCTTGCCAGTCTGCACATGCAGGCAGGAGGTGGTTTTGACGTTGCTCGACCTCCAGTGCATCTGCGTAACCTCTGTGCTGTTCACCTGCAAAATAAAGCCCAGGTGCCCTTCCAGCTCCCGACGGGGTTACCCCGATGGTTTAAGATGATAACAGATTTGAAAATCCTCTGTAAGTGGGAAAGCTTCATCACTCTTGGAACTTAAGATTGCTGGAAAGAGGAGGGCAGTGACCTCCATCGGTATATTTAATTCATTAAGAAATAAACCGAGGAATGTGTTCCAGGCCCGGGAGGGGATCCAGCTCACTCTGCACAGATCCCTCTGGGCCAGGGATGGGGAAGGCCCTGGGAAGTGAGTTATGGAGCCTGAAGAGACTTTTCTGTGGTTTCTGCTGATTTCTAAGCAGCTGCCTGGCCCCTCGTCGCTCACAGGAGCAGGCTGTGTAGCAGCAGGAGGGGTTTAGGGGCGCCGAGAAGATGGTGACTCAGTTCAGAAATGGGTGGAGAAGAGAAATCCCAGGAGAATGGCGTCTCTGCAGCCGAGAGGTCCACCTGGTGTTCCAACCGGGCGGAAGCATGGGCAGATGCGGGTGTGAGGGCACCCCTGTGAGCCGGCCACACGCACTCGTGCACGTGGAGGGGAGTCCGTGTGGAGTGGGGAATCCTGCGTGATGTGGAGATTCAGTTCGACACAACACGCAGTAGTGAACAGAGCACGGGATTCAGGGACAGACAGACGTCCAACTGGACGGCGTTGCTCTGACTTGAGGCCTGACTGGCAGCAGGCGCTCAGGAAGTGGGGGGTGGCCCTTGAGATCATGACCCGCTCCATCCCAGCCACCCCCAGGCGATGTCCTCACACAGCGGCTCACATCCAGTGGGCACAAGGGCTGAGCTGTGCAGGAGCCTCACCTCTGCCCCTCTCTCCTGCTCCAGAAAAAAAGCAAGGTGCACTACCACACTGCAGTTATCATCAACTACCTGGGCCACTGTATCTCCCTGGTGGCCCTCCTGGTGGCCTTTGTCCTCTTTCTGCGGCTCAGGTGAGAAGACCCCAGCAGTGCCTCCTCCTGTCCCCAGGCCCTAGAGCAGGAGCAGGGTGGAGAAGCGAGCGACAGGAGCAGCTCTGGGTCGGGGTGGGGGTTGCTGGGAGGGGGTGCAGGGGCTGGCTTATCTGGGAGGCTCAGGTCTCTGGGAGCCTCTGGCAGAGCCACTCTTCCCCCTCCCCAGTAGCTGCTAGAATGGTGGGGAGGGACAAAGTTTGTCTTGTGTCACCCACACCCAGGCCAGGATGCTCCCATTGCGATGACCAGGCAGATGGAGCCCTGGAGGTGGGGGCTTCATGGAGGGGTGCCCCCTTTTCAGGTTCGAAGGTGCCTGGGCCCCAGCGCTACCGCCAAGGATGCTGGTGGCAGAACTAGGGATGGGGACAGGTGGGATCGGGAGCCAAGCATCAGGGCTGGAGGCTGCGAGCAGGGCTAACCCCTGTGACTGTCCGTCCTGGAATGGCAGGGAGTGGAAGGCACCCCCAGGGAAAGCAGGCATCCCCAGGAAGCCAGCTGCCCCGGTTCATGGAGCACAGGCTGCGTGCCAGGCTCTGCATGGGGCTTATGTCTGGGTGGGCTGCAGGCAGGAAGGGCTCCATGGGGCATCAGGAGAGGTTTGCTGCCACCTCCCTGTGTCACTTGGCCAGTCGGCCTCATCCTGTGCCTCAGTTGCCTCATGTACACCTGTGGGCGGGGGCGATGCGGACAGCATGCCCCTCATCCTCTCTCCTGTTGCTCCATCACCTGCCCGCCCTGCTGCATCAGGAGCATCCGGTGCCTGAGAAACATCATCCACTGGAACCTCATCTCCGCCTTCATCCTGCGCAACGCCACCTGGTTCGTGGTCCAGCTCACCATGAGCCCCGAGGTCCAGCAGAGCAACGTGGTATGTCCTGGCAGGGATGTGGGGAGCAGGCCGGGCCAAGCCCAGGTCAGAGGTGGGCCTGCCCTGCAGAGGAGGGGCCCACAGAACAGAATTGGGACCCCAGGGTGTGCCCCGTCCTGCCCAGGGGAGGCCCAGGCCCAGGACTTGGTGCCACCCCTGCCCCCCATCATCATCTCCGGTTGGGGGTGGGGTGGCAGGCCTGGTGCAGGTTGGTGACAGCTGCCTACAACTACTTCCACGTGACCAACTTCTTCTGGATGTTCGGTGAGGGCTGCTACCTGCACACGGCCGTCGTCCTTACCTACTCCACCGAACGGCTGCGAAAGTGGGTGTTCATCTGCATCGGCTGGGGTGAGCCAGGCAGGACCCCCCACAGACCTGGGCAGTGGCAGCCGCCGGACTGCCCTCCCTCGCCCAGACTCAGGCCAGCGGGCTGGGGGGCCTGAGGGATAGAGGCCTGGTTGGGGCGGTGGGGTGCGAATCGTAGCCCTCTGCTCCTCTTGGGGGTGGTGGGCAGTGGGAGCACCTTGAAGGGCTTGTGAGTTTGAGATCCACCCCGGGTAACCCCAGGGCCCCTGGAGCCTGGGCTGCACTGGGGCCCTCCAGGCCTGCGCCCCCCAGCCCCCAATGAGGGCTCTGTGACAGCCCATCTCTCCCCCAGGTGTGCCCTTCCCCATCATTGTGGCCTGGGCCATTGGGAAGCTGTACTACGACAATGAGAAGTAAGTCACCTCCTTTCACTTCCTGACCCCAAGGTTTAGGCTCCCAGCCCAGCTTGGTGACAGTCCCCAAGGGCCTTGGGCCACCAGCTTTTCCGTGAGGACCATGGTTTTCTGTATCTATAAAGGGAGGGATTTGGGGGCTGGACTCAATCAGAGGGTCCCTGCCTGTGCTCTGCCTAGGTGGGGCTGGACAGGCAGAACCCAGCCTCCTCTGTCTGCTTCACAGGAAGCAGCCTGGAGCCAGACTGCCCAGATTCAGAATCACGGCTCCACCATTAAATAGCTGTGTGACCTTGCACTGGTTACTGTGGTGTGCCTCAGTTTCCTCATCTGTAAAATGCACGTGCTATTGCCTCAAAGGGCTGTTGTGGGGTGATATGAGTTAATCTGTATTAAGCATTTACAGTAGTTCCTGGCACATAGAGCAAATGCTGTATAAATGTGTTCTATTTGTATTAAGATGTCTTAATCAAAGATTCTGTGAATTTAATAGAAATGGACCCAGATGATCTCAGAGGCTACTTCCAGCTCTGAAGTTCTTCGGTTCCTTATGAAATGGACTTAGATGTTTTCAATTGTGCCTGAAAACTTGATTTCTGCTACAGTGTTCTCAGTCTTGCTCACATTAAAATCACCTGGGATGCTTCAAAAAGTACCAGTGCCCAGGTTCCGCCCCAGAGGATTGGGTGTGATTGGTCTGGGGTGTGGCCTGGCACCCAGAATTCGTGAAAACTGCCCAGGTGATTCTAATGTGCAGCTAAAATTGAAAACCACTGAGAGACAGGGGGGCAGAAAAGGTGGACATGGATGGCAGGGGAGCCCCGGGATCTTCTTTGCCAAACAGAGTGTTCCCAGGAACCTGACTGTCTGACCTGGAGTCCAAGTGGCCTCCATCACAGTGACAAGCCCTCTCCTCCCCCATGGAGGGAAGGGGGCCTGCACAGCTTCACTGGGCTGGACGAGGAGCCTGGAAGATTATCTTGCATGTTTACGAGGGTGACCTCCCTCCTGACTCAGGTCTGGCTGGCTCTGACTGCATTTGCACAGCCATAAAGGTGGGGGCCCAGCCTGGATGGGAGGCCTGGGTCCCAGAGCAGGAGCATTGTAAATCCTGAGTGGTGGTGCCTGCAGACGTGTGCGTGTGAGTACAGGAGATGGTGGGGAAACTGGTTTCAAAAAATGCTTGGGGCCGGGTAAGGTGGCTCACGCCTATAATCCCAACAGTTTGGGAGGCCAAGCGGGCGGATCACTTGAGGTCAGGAGTTCCAGACCAGCCTGGACAACATGGTGAAACCCACATCTACTTAAAAAAAAATACACAGATTAGCAGGGTGTGCTGTTGCGCACCTGTAGTCCCAGCTACTCGGGAGGCTGAGGCAGGAGAATCTCTTGAACCCAGGAGGCGGAGGTTGCAGTGAGCTGAGACTGCACCACTACACTCCAGCCTGGGCAACAGAGTGAAACTCCACAAGTCTCAAAAAACAAAGCAAAACAAAAAATGTTTGGGCTGAAGGAGAAATGGGGTCTGAGCGGCTCTGAAGCCCCACCTGGTGGTGAGAATTCAACACTGCAACAGAGAGGATCTGGGTGTGAGAAAGCAGAAAAACCTTGCCGGCCAGAGGCCCAAGGACTGGACCGGCCCTCAGAAGCTGTGTTTGGCTCGCATGGTGTTTTCTGAAAACTTGATTTTGTAGCCAACCTTTAAAAAGTCCCAAGGTTTTATATACACATCTCAATTCCTGGCTAATGAGATCTAGCCACTGGGGGTTCATACCCACGAGGACTTAAGGGCTTCTAGTTTGTCTGGTCCCCACCCACTGCCCAGGCCTCCCTGGAGCTTGCTGGAGGGACGCTCGGGCAAAAGCAAAGCAATTACCTCCTGCAGCAGGTGGAACCTGTGCACGTGTTCCTCTCAAGGTCGTTTAGTCTGCGATTGGACAGATTCAGGCCGAGATTGTGAACTGCTGAGTGCCCACTGGGGGACAGGTGTGGTGCCACTCCCACCAGCAGCCCCCCAGAGGCCATGCCGGGCCTCGGCCACAGCTAGGGGACTGTGAGGGGAGCTGAAGACGCAGGTTGTGTTGGGCCGATGCCCGTTCCCGGCCACTCAGTCTTTCCCACTGCCCCCTCCTGCCCCGGTGCGTGCTTCCAACTTTGCATCTCATCACCGAGGATGCTGTCCATTCTGCAGATGGGACAACTGAGGCACGGCAGTGGAATCAAGTGACTTGACCTTCTGCCAGCGTTGGAATTGGGGCGTCTACCTCCTGGCCTCCAGCCCCAGTCCTGTCCTGGCCAAGCACTGTCCCTCCCCATGCCACCGAGGCGGATGCAAATGACCCCTCCTCCCTTTTCCTCTGTGGCCTTCTAGGTGCTGGTTTGGCAAAAGGCCTGGGGTGTACACCGACTACATCTACCAGGGCCCCATGATCTTGGTCCTGCTGGTAAGAACCTGGGTAGGGGCGGGAAACAGAGCCCAGTGGGGAGGGGCAATCCGTGCTGTGAACAGAAAGGACCCCTCTTCCTAGAGGTGGGGGCCATGCAAACAGGGGGCATGGGCCAGGGATGTGCAGGTGCTCATGAGGAGGAGGGAGAACAAGAGGAGCACTGAGGCAAGAGTTGAGAAAGCTGCATTCCAGCCTCTTGCACACTCCGGCCCGCTGGTGTGCTCAAATTGCAGATCAATTTCATCTTCCTTTTCAACATCGTCCGCATCCTCATGACCAAGCTCCGGGCGTCCACCACATCTGAGACCATCCAGTACAGGTAACTGGGTACCGCCTCCCCCAGGCCTGGTGGTCCTTCCTGATGAGACCCTACTCCCCATGCCTGTCACATGCCAGAGAACTGCCACTCCCTCCCCCGACCTGGCTCTGTCCTGGGGTGGGCTGTGACTCCGAGCCTCCCCACCTGCCCCACCCCAGGAAGGCTGTGAAGGCCACTCTGGTGCTGCTGCCCCTCCTGGGCATCACCTACATGCTGTTCTTCGTCAATCCTGGGGAGGATGAGGTATCCCGGGTCGTCTTCATCTACTTCAACTCCTTCCTGGAGTCTTTCCAGGTACAGCCCTGGAGGGACACATTGGCACCTCCTTGGGTGGGGATTCTCCCAAGCAGAGGCCTGGAGGGCAGGAGGCCAGGGAGAAGCAAAGGGCAGCCCAGAGGCTGGGTGGGTGATACCTGCAGCCAGGCTTTGACGCCTCCTCTCTCCTCCCCAGGGCTTCTTTGTGTCTGTGTTCTACTGTTTCCTCAACAGTGAGGTGAGGACCACAGGGACCTGCCTGGGGGCTCAGGATGGTGAAGACTCTTGGGGCCTGAGATTGTCTAGAGCCTTCTCCTCCCCTCCCAGGGCTGGCTCTCTCTTCCCCGGGAGCCCCAGGCCGCCCCCTTCCACTTGTCCACTCCCACAATGACAGCCCCTCCTTTGCTCTCAGAGGCAGCTGGCACCGAGCCAGAAGCCAGGGCTCCAGCCTCCTTGATGAGCGTGTGAGAACCAGGAAGGGCAGAGCCCTGGGCAGGGGATGCGTGTGGGCTGAGGGCAGGGAGCCTTCAGGGCAAAGGCCATATGGCACCTTCGTGTGAGCTGGAAAAGGGTGCCCCTTCCCCAGGACACTTGAGAAACCTGTCCAACAAACATGCAAAGCAGCCATGTTAAGGGTGTGTGTTGCCCCCTCCTGAGGACCTCCGTGTACTCAGCTCACCTGCCTGTGGCAGCCCAGAGGAGGGAGGGGGTCCTGAGCCCCAGGCTGATGTCGTGCTCTTCCCTGTGCCCACAGGTCCGCTCTGCCATCCGGAAGAGGTGGCACCGGTGGCAGGACAAGCACTCAATCCGCGCCCGGGTGGCCCGCGCCATGTCCATCCCCACCTCCCCCACCCGTGTCAGCTTTCACAGCATCAAGCAGTCCACGGCAGTCTGAGCTGGCAGGCTGTGGAGCAGCCCCCCAAGAGCTGTGGCTGGGGGCATGACGGCCGGGCTCCTGGACCACCCTGTCTGTGGAGGGGACCTGTTAGATGTCATGCCCACTCCCCCAGGGGTAGCTGGCACTGACAGCCTGGGGGTTCCGCTCTCCCCCTGCAGCTGTGCAGGACTCTAGCTCATGAGTGGAAAGTCATCTACAGGACTGGGCCGGGCCCGGGGCCTCTGGCTTCCCTGCCCGATCCTCCCTGGAGAAGGGACATGGGAATGAATGGACATGTGGCGCTGGACACCCACAGCAGCACACGTGTCCCTCCAAGGCTGTCTTCTCCCAGAGCACAAGAAGGCCAGCCTACTGGGGCCTGGGGCTGCCCTCGGCATCTGTGCGGAGGCTGTTCGCTGCTCCGGGGCATCATGGCAACTCGTGACAGCCTCTGACTCACCATGATGATGTCTCTGGACCTCAGCGATGCCTTCCAACACCACTGGGAACCAAGGGCCCTTGCTCAGGAGCCCTGGAGATAGAAGTCAGGTGTCATCGTCAGACATGGGGCCACAGCACTAGAGTCACCCTGCAGGCCTCCAGAACCTCACTGGCACTGTGGCACTGCCACCAGCAACGCCCTGCCTCGCTGCCTTCACCCTGAACATTTACTACGCTGCAGGCCAGGCCAGCTTCCCCTCACTTAACCCTCACCCCACAACCATCACCTCCTGCCCCCGGGTTTCCTGTTTTGTGAGAAGATGGAGGCTGAAGGGGTCAGAGTGGCCTGCGAGCAAGAGCCAGGCATGTCTGAGCCCCAGCATCTGGGCCAGAGCTTGTGGCCCTGGATGGCCTCTGGGGCAGGACCACTAGCTAAGCAAACGAGAAGGCCCTTGCCCAAGTGGCTCTTGGGAAAGCGTGCTGCTTACATTCCAGGTGTGAGTGGCCCAGCACCTACTGACCTGCCCATGTCCAGAGGGACTGGACAGCCAGAGCAGGGTTTGGGGGGCACTAGAACACGAGGGTGTCAGCTGTGAGGTGGGTGGCTGGTATCAATAATATTTATCTTTTCAACCAGCATTTGTGAAGCGTGGACTCCACAGGGGGCTGGATGGAGAGGGTGTGTCACAGAAGTGGGGCCATTTCCCAGTTTTCAGGAGCTGCTGTGTTGCTGGGAAACCTGACCCCCTCTAACCCCAGCAAGGATGGTGCCAGGAGAGCCCCTGAATGCTGGGAGAAGGGCGAGGGCAGAAGGGAGCGCTTCGAGGAGCAGGTGGCTCTGGCCAGGGCCCCCTTAGTTAGGGACAGCTCACTGTGAGGAGGTGAATTGGAGGGAGAGGAGGACCACACTTAGGGATGCAGAGGAGGGACAGCATGGGCAAGGGGAAGGAACAGCTGGAACAAAGGACACGTGTGTGTCCCAGCCCCGGGCAGGAGCTGAGCTGAGAAGTGGGAAGTGGAGTTAGGATGCTGGGCACTGGACAGGCCATGAACGTAGCTGTCTCCACTTGCGCCCTGCAAGAGGCCATCCCTGAGACCCTGATCTTTCTTGTGTGAACTTGAGGGAAGGGGAGTACAGGGAGGGGTACAGGGAAGGGGACAGGGAGTGAAGACAGGCAAGGAAGACGGGAAAGCGGGGGGCTGAAGGGGGACACAGTGGCCTGTGAGCAAGAGCCAGGTATCCCCAGCCCCAGCCAGTGCTGCTCTGAGGTGAGCGGCACACTCCTGGGCTCCCCTGGCCTGCCCGCTTCAGTGTCCCCAATTTTGGGGCAGAGCTTGCACCCCGAGTGGCCTCTGGGGCAGGACGGACACTCCAGCACTGTTGTGGGCGCCTGGAGCTCCCTTCTGCTGGGGAAGCCCTCCTTCATCCCAGCCGAAGGGGCGATGGAGCCAGGGTGTTTATCCACCACCTCCCATCAGCCTTGGGTTGAGGGCTGCTCCCATGGGAGCATTCCCACATCTACATGGCCACAGAGAGTTCCGGGCACAGCAACACGCAGGTGGGTGGAAGCCAGTGTGTGCTGTATCAGAGGGGCAGGGGGTGTGGATGGGACACTGGAACACTAACCAGGGAGGAGGGCCCCATGGGTGGGGGACATGTATGCACATGTGCACCCAGGCGCACACAAGAGCTGGAAGTATGAGGATACCAGGAACAGACAGGTGACGCAGTGTCAAGAGCCCCAAAGCTCCTGCTGACGGAAAAGTGAGAAGGCAAGGCTTTCCCAAGACAATTCTGGTGGGGATGGGATTGGGGGGGGGTGCACCCCAGGTGGAGGAGTCAAAAAGGCAGGGGTTGGGGAGACAGGGAGGGGACAGCATAGACAAGGAGGTGTGCACAAGCCCAGCCAGGCCACACCCCACTTTCCTGCATGGGCCTCCTGGTTGATCTCGCTGCCAGGCACCCTCTGGGCACCTACCGTGCACTCAGCACTGTGCTGGGCGGTGGGTGAGTGGGAGGTGAGCAGCCACCCCAGGGGGACCCCAGGGACCCCAAGAAAGTGCAAAGCTCAGAGTCTCTGGCTGTGGAAGGCCACCAAGAGGACAGCTCCAAGACAAGGTGTGGGGTCATGGGAGAAGCTGGAGGGAACCGCTGGGCAGGCAGATGGAGCCTGGGCTCCCTCCCATTCAGCGAATCTGAGGGCAGAGCAGCTGCAGGGCACAGCTGGGAACACCTGAGACTCAAAACCTGCAGCCCAGAAGCCCAGAGTTCTACCTCCCATGGCAGATGTCTGCTCTGGGCTTCGGCCCCTTTAGAGAAGGCAGCCCCGAGACCAGGCGTCTGGGCCATTCTGCTCAGGTTCCATTTAGGGTGGGGAGGCCCCTGTAGGAGTGAGCGGGGTGTGATGAGCTCACAAACACACATGCAACTACACAAAGTGGGGGGAGCCACTGGGGGCCTCCAAGGTGCAGTGGTGGGGAGGCCACTGGGGGCCTCCAAGACCCAGAAGACCTCGTGCCAGGAAGAATTTCTCTCCCCGCCATGCCCAAAGGCTGCGGTCCCCTAATGCTACCCCCCACCTAAGCCCATTTCTCCTTGACACCCTCCCTCATGGGCACAGAATGGTAGTGGAGGAAAAGCCCCGCTCGCCTGGGTGCTGTTCAGGCCGCCCCTCCCATCCCTTAGTGTGACAACACAGCCTCTGCCCAGGGGTCCTCGGCCTCCTCTCCAGGCCTCCTTCTCTGGCACCCTGCTACTGATGGCTCAGCTGCCCTGGGACTAGTACTAAGTGTGGAGTCAGATCTGGGAAAACCATGTATTCGGAGGGAAGAATCCACAGAATAATACCTTCATGTGGGTATTGTAGATTACTTTGCCATCCACAAACTCCTTTATACCATTTGTTCTCTAATTCTCAACTAACCCACAGACGTAGTCACCCACCTATTCTGCAGGCAGAGACACAGGCCTGGCAGCTCCCCTGAAATTGAAGGTCTGGTCCAAGTCTAAGGCTCTTTTCACCCCTCAGTGAACTGAAGTCTTTAGGGCTTGGGTTCTGGGAGGCCAGAGCCAATGAAAAGCCCTGTGGCAAGAGGGCAGCAAGGAGGCCTCAGGGCCTCAGCCAATCTGGGGCATGCCTCACGTGGAGACGGGACTTCTCTAAAGATGGCCTCACCATGTCCAGCGGCTGAACCCAGCTGGGTGGGAGCAATGGGGGTTCTGTGGATCCAGCATCGCCTTCCCCAGCTTCCCGACATCCTCCACTCCTTAAAATGCTGCTGAACTTCAGACAGCGCAGCCCGGGCCACCCTCAGCCATGGTGGGCCTCCCTGCACCCCGCCAGGGAGAGTGCCACTGGCCTGCAGCCCACAGCTATCTCAGAACCTCCTTATCCAAACTTGCAACTGACTTCAAACTCAGCTGCCCACACTTGCTTCAAACACAGAGGGGAGCGCTTTCTACAGTTCGCTAACAGCAACACTGGTAATCATTGATTGTTCACCGGGCCTCAGTGCGGCTAAGCCCCTCACGTGTTAATCTCACTGACTCTATACTGCCCTATGAGGCAGGGCTGTTATCCCCATTTAACAGATACGGCAAATAAAGCCCAGAGAGGTTAAGATACCTGCCTGATAGCACCCACGGCTGGATGAAAAGCCAGGGAGGCCACACGAGGCTTCCTTGAAGCTTAACTCCTAGGCAGTGGGAGTTGTTATTGAGTCTGTCCTCCCAGCCCCACTGCCCCTTCCAATCCCCTCCCCAGGGAAATCCTTCCATCCCCAGCCTGTGGTCAAACAGCATTCAGAGATGAGCTAGCTGAAGGAATCGGAGCCTGCAGAGCGTGGGCCCCGGGCAGCCCACTCCCCAAACCCAGCCCCAAGCCAGCTCTAGCTGCCAGTCTCCCGTCCCCAGCCCCATCCCAGCTCTACCTCAGAGCATCGCCCCCTACCCCTGCCGTCAGCTCACCAGCCCCTGCAGGTCCTGCTGGCAGCCCAGACTCAAGCAATCCCCGGGCTGTGTACAATTGTCAAAGCTCTCAGTGTGTTGGGAACACCAGTGAGACAGTCACTGGGGCTAATGCTGGAGACTGCCCTTGGCCATCGACAGCAACCCTACCAGCTTCTGTCCCTCCAAGGGGTTCTGGATTCATCCCTCTGCCCAGCCTCACTGCCCACTGGGCCAAGGCAGGTGGGGGCAGAAGCAGGGGTGGGGACCTCTTAGGTGCCTAAGGAGCCCAGGTTGGGGGCATGGCAGGCATTAGATAGGGTGGGGGTGCATGGGGACACAGTGGGCATCAGCCGGGGGGGTGCGTGGGGGCACAATGGGCATCAGCTAGGATGGGGGCCACAGGGGCAGCAACCGGTGGCCTGCCTGGCTCACTCTCATCACAGGGGAGCGGGGAGAGAGTGGATGACGATCCACTCTAGAACACACAGCAGGAAAGGTGCTGGGCAGGGCAGCCAGGGCAGGTGAGGGGCCAGGTGAGCTGGGCCCCTTCCCCACCCTTCCTGAGACCCGCTGCCTGGGGTCTGCTGCCCCTGCTGCCCTGTGTGATGAAGATAAATGTTCCAGGGGCACCTAGGTCCTCAAGTGGAAGGCAGAGACATTTCCCCAGCCTGCTCTGGGCAGCCACCCCAAGAGCCCAGGCCATAGTTGAGGGGGCAGTAGGGAGGGGAGTGGGGGGAATTTGCAGGGAGCAAAGTCACAGAGATCAAGGGTGCCCTCCAGGAAAGGGGTTGAATCTGGAGGCCCGTGGAGGTGGGAAGAGTGGCAGCGCTGAAGTCTTGGAGCAGGATGGCAGCCTGGCAGTGGGCCATGGCCCCAAGGGGCATCAGCCATGGCCCCAAGGGGCACTCATGTGAAGGCACTGACCAGGGCTCCAAGTGGCCACTGGAAGAGTGATTCCAGGGCTGACAGATGGGGTTGGGCACAGGGATGGGGACCTGGGGAAGCAGTGATCAGACAGACCTGCGAAAGCCTTCTGCGAGCGGGGTCCCAGGAAGCACCTTGGTGCGTTGTAACCAAGCGAGTTAGAAGGAAACGCCACGCTCTGAGTTCAAATTATGAGTCCTTCATTCAGCCCTCGACCTAGAGTCAGCTAACGCTCAAAACCTCTCGCCCCAAGGAACGAGGAACGGGCTTGATTTCCCTTTATACCTTGATTTAGGTAGGGGAGGGGCAGCCTAACTGAAGCGGAATTTTACAGAAGCAGAACAAGCAAGTTAGTAGGAGGAGGCTGGTAACCAGGGGGCAGGAGCTTCCCAGTTGCTAAGGGTGTTTCTATACAATCACTAACGGGGATAGCAGGGGAACTTTCCATAGAACCAATCACCAAGGAGGGTATTCACAATAGCAGGTAGACTTGCCAAGCAGAATGCGGTTACAGTGGTTACAGGTGCTGTGAACAGTGTGAACCACTCTTAACGGCTCAAAGCTTTTAGTGCAGCGTGACCCAGTAATGCCCCTAACGAGCTGCAGCGGGGGGGAGAGGCTCCAGAGAGCTTGTCAGGCTTGCAGCTAAGATGGAGTCAGTTAGGCTAACCCAGGTTAGGTTATTACAGGTAGAGTGAGCCTTCTGAGAACTCTCTGGGCCCCAGGAAACCAGTCCCCAGGTAGATCCGGGAGAAGGGGCAGGAGCAAGCTCTGCTTGAGGCATCCGTGCAGACCCCCAAATCGGGGCATGTGCAGATCTGATGGCGTCCAGAAGAACTAAAATGAGACCCGTCCTGTGGAGAGAGCAGCTGGAGGGAACAGGAGTTGCTCCTTGTTTTGTTTTATTTTTTAAATTGTGGTAAAATGCACATAAAACGTCCCATTTTGGCTGGGCGCAGTGGCTCATGCCTACAATCCCAGCACTTTGGGAGGCTGAGGTGGGTAGATTATTTGAGGTCAGGAGTTCAAGACCAGCCTAGCCAACATTGGTGAAACCCCGTCTCTACTGAAAATATAAAAATTAGCGGGGTCTGACAGCACGTGCCTGTAATTGCAGCTACCTGGGAAGATGAGGCAGGAGAATCACTTGAATGAGGGAGGTGGAGGTTGCAGTGAGCTGAGATTGCGCCACTGCACTCCAGCCTGAGGAACAAGAGCAAAACTCCATCTCAAAAAAAAAAAAAGTCCCATTTCAACCATGTTAGTGCGCAATTCAGTGACTTTAAATACACAACATTCTGTAACCACTGAGATAGAAAACATTCCGGAACTTCTTCATCACTCCAGAGGGAAACCCCATTCCCAGCAGTCACTCCCCATTCTCCCTTTCCCCGGCCTCTGCCCGCCATGAACTTGCTCTCTATAGAGCGGCCTGTTTTGGCTGTTTGATATAAGCAGAATTAATCGTACAATATGTGTCCTTTTGTGTCTGGCTTCTTTCATTTACATAATGTGCTTCCTCTTAGCGTAATGTTTCCTCTTAGCATAATGTTTTCAAGGTCTGTCCACATTGGTAGCAGGTATGAAAACGTCATTCCTTCTTATGGCTGAATGCTATTCCCTTGCGTGGGGAGACTGAACTTCATTCATCAGCTGATGGACATTGGGGTTCTCTCCACCTATTCAAGTTATCATGAATGGTCCTGCTATAAGCATTCGTGTATACACTTTTGTTTGAACAACTGATTTCAATTCTTTTGGACATACATGCAGGAGTATAAGTGCTGGTCATATGGTAACTCTGTTTAACTCACCTAGGAATCGCCAAACTGTTTCCTGCCGCGGCAGCACAATTTTACATTCCCACCAGCAGAGTATGAGGGTCCCAAATTCCCCATGTCCTCGACAAAGCTTGTGATTGTCTGGGTTTTGTGACAAAGTGGGTGTGTTGGTTCTTGGGGTTTTTTCTGTTTTTGTTTTTGTTTTGTTTTTTTGTTTTTTTGAGAGACAGCTTCACTCGTTGCTGGAATGCAATGGTGCAATCTCAGCTCAGCGAAACCTCTGCCTCCCGGGTTCAAGTGATTCTCCTGCCTCAGCCTCCCGAGTAGCTGGGATTACAGGTATGCGCCACCATGCCTGGCTTATTTTATACTCCATGTTGGTCAGGCTGGTCTCGAACTCCCACCCTCAGGTGATCCACCCACCTCGGCCTCCCAAAGTGCTTGGATTAGAGGGGTGAGCCACCACGCCCACCCGGTTCTTGTTTTTTAAAAGATCCACGACCCTGTGTGGAGAACAGGGCCCCAAGTGAGGGTTTAGGTTGCCCATTCGTGGCGGGGGCCAGAAACAGTTTTATTATCACAGCCCTCTGTCAGGGGCTGCCTGCCCTGCCTCCCGTGCTGTGCCCAGCATTTACATGCTTGGATTCAGAGAGTCCCACCCAGTTCAGACACTGCTGTAATCTGTGATAAGAACCCTACAGGCGAGCCTTCCTCTCCTAACCACACTCCTGGCCAACCTCTCCTTTGAAATGGGAGCACTCGGGAGGGACAGCTGGCAGCCGCCTCCCCTGGGCTCTGCCCGCTTCTCCTCGCACCGGCTGGCGGTTTGTTTGCCAGTCACTTGTATGTGTTCCGAACATGTTTCTGACAGTTCACGTGTCATTGTAATTACTGTTGTAATCTAACTAAATGTTATATTACTGATGAATCAGAAGTGCGCTAACAGGGAGAGATGTTTCTTGTGAAAATTCAGTCGAATGCTTTGAAGGATACTTTGCAAATGCCAAAAATATTGGCAAATTAGGTGTGGGTGAGACGAGTGTAAATAATTGGGTGGGAGAGAACTGTCAGGATCTCAGATGGGTTCCGCCTGCTGACCACTTCTCAGGGTCCTTTAAACTCACCCTCCACTTCAAAGAATCCACTGCTGATGTTGGAGATGTTTCATCCCCGTGGATTTCCCAAGGAATGCAGGTGGGGCTGCAAGAGATGGACCCTTAGTAGAAGGAGAGTTCTTGACAGGCACGATGGCTCACGCCTTTAATCCCAGCACTTTGGGGGGCAAGATGGTTGGATCACATAAGGTCAGGGGTTTGAGAGCAGCCTGGCCAACGTGGTGAAACCCCATGTCTACTAAAAGAATGAAAATTAGCCAGGTCTGGTGGCATGTACCTGTAATCCCAGCTACTTGGGATGCTGAGGCAGGAGGATCGCTTGAACTTGGGAGGTGGAGGTGGCAGTAAGCCAAGTTTGCCCCACTGCGCTCCAGCCTGCCTGGGGGACAGAGCAAGACTCCATCTCAAAAAAGAAAAAAAGAAGGAGAGGTCTTGAGAAAGATCAGTGATTGGCCAGGCACAGTGGCTCACGCCTGTAATCCCAGCACTTTGGGAGGCTGAGGTGGGCGAATAACTTCAGGCCAAGAGTTCAAGACCAGCCTGGGCAAAAGGATGAGACCCCATCTGCACTAAAAATACAAAAATTAGCTGGGCGTGGTGGCACATGCCTGTAATCCCAGCTACTCGGAGGCTGAGGGGGGGAGAACTGCTTGAACCCAAGAGGTGAAGGTTGCAATGAGCTGAGGTCATGCCACTGCACTCCAGCCTGAGCAACAGGGCAAGACCCTGTCTCAAACAGGCCACAGTGCACATCCTGGGCTACTGTGCCACATGGACATCCAGGGACCTGGCTCCCTTCACTTTCTTCCTCTCCATTCCTTAGGACATCGTCCTCCTCGCCATAGACAGACGCATCGCAGGCCTGTCCTTGTTCTGACTGCTGAGAAAAAGAAACAGAGAGTAAGCAAGGAGCCCCACAGTCTGGCAGCCTGTGCCCCTGATGTAAAGAGTTCACATCGGTTTTGCTCAATTTCTCCTGCCAAGAACTTGGTCATGTGGCCGTTCCCAACTGCAAGTGGGGTTGGCGATGAATTCTGGTCATGTGCCTGGTAGAAAGGGGGACCGATTTTGAGGGACAGCCTTGGGCTGCGCAGTTATAATAACACCTGCTTGCAGCTATGCAATAGGTACAGCTAGGGCTCCTGGCACCTAGTAAGCACTCAGTGCAGGTGCTCAATGGGACCTTGGAAACTCTCTGGCCCAATGTCCTTATTTCTTTACAGAGAAACAAACAGGCCCAGAGATGAGTGACATTGGCCTGGGTCTCCCATGGGTAAGGGGCAAAGTTGGTTCAGAATCTTTTCTGACCTGCAGACCCCATCCTCACACCTTTTATTTCAAAGTACCTGGTCTAACCCCACTAGGGTCTGGGTAGAGAGCAGGGTCCAGATGATCTCTCCCATGATCTCCCAGGATTGGGGATATCATTCTAGAGGAACCCTGTTCCCCACAGCAGGGTTAGGGACCCTGGCTGGGGACCCCACAGCTTTATGACTAGGTAGGTGTGGCCCTGGTTTCCAGGACAGGTGGCTGGGCTGCTCTGTGACAAAGGACCACGCCCGCTCCTGGGAGGGGGATTGGGCTGCCGCCCTGGGACACTGCAGTGGGAGCTGAGGAAGATGGCGTGCCTGGGCTTCCTCCCTGCCGTGGGCTTCCTCCTCCTCATCAGCACCGTGGCCCAGGGAGAGTACGGCGTGGTCCACGTGGTGTCAGAGAACTGGAGCAAGGACTACTGTATCCTGTTAAACTCCGATTACATCACCCTCCCCCGGGACCTGGACCACGCCCCGCTCCTGCCCCTGTATGACGGCACCAAGGTACCCTGGTGCCTGGGCGAGGATTCCCTCCACCAGGCCCAGCCCGGCTCCCCCAGCCAGCGGCCCCTCCGCCAAACCACCACCATGGTCATGAGGGGCAACTGCAGCTTCCACACCAAAGGCTGGCTGGCTCAGGTCCAAGGTGCCCATGGGCTGCTCATTGTGAGCCAGGTCAGCGACCAGCAGTGCTCAGACACCACCCCGGTGCCCCAGGACCCCCGCCAGCCCCTGCCAGACCTCACCATCCCCGTGGCTATACTCCACTACACCGACATGCTAGACATCCTCAACCACACTCGTGGGGAGGCCCTGGTCCGCGTGGCCATGTACGCACCCCCTGAGCCCATCATCGACTACAACATGCTGGTCATCTTCGTCCTGGCTGTGGGCACGGTGGCTGTAGGCGGCTACTGGGCTGGCCTGGCTGAAGCCAACAGGCTACAGCGGCACCGTGCCCGAGGAGGAGGGGGGCCTGGCGGTCACCGCCTGCCGCCAGAAGCAGCAGCAGCTGAGGGAGCCCAGGAGGTCGACGATGAGGACATCCCAATGGACTTCATGCCTGCCATGACGGGCATGGTGGTCACCGTGTCCTGCTCGCTCGTGCTGCTGCTCTACTGCTTCTATGACTCCTTTGTCTACGTCATGATCGGAATCTTCAGCCTGGGTGCCGGCACTGGCCTCTACAGCTGCCTGTCACCCCTGGTGCGCCGTCTGCCCCTGCGGCAATACCAGAGGCCTCCGCACGGCCTCCGGGCCTCTCTGCCACTGCCCCTGCTGCTGCTGGCGAGCCTGTGCACAACGGTGATCGTCTTCTGGGTGGCCTACCGCAATGAGGACCCCTGGGCATGGCTCCTGCAGGACGCGCTGGGCATTTCCTACTGCCTGTTCGTCCTTCACCGCGTGCGGCTGCCCACTCTCAAGAACTGCTCCTCCTTCCTGCTGGCCCTGCTGGCCTTTGACGTCTTCTTTGTCTTCGTCACCCCCTTCTTCACCAAGACCGGTGAGAGCATCATGGTGCAGGTCGCCTCGGGCCCGGCAGAGTCTTCAAGCAACGAGAAGCTGCCCATGGTGCTCAGAGTGCCCCGGCTGAGAGTCTCCGCTTTGACCCTGTGCAACCAGCCCTTCTCCATCCTTGGCTTTGGTGACATCGTGGTCCCCGGCTTCCTGGTGGCTTACTGTCACCGCTTCGATGTGCAAGTCCACTCCCGGCAGGTCTACTTTGCAGCCTGCACCGTGGCCTATGCCGTGGGCCTGCTGCTCACATTCATGGCCATGGTCCTCATGCAGATGGGCCAGCCTGCCTTGCTCTACCTGGTGCCCAGCACCCTGCTCACCAGCCTGGCTGTGGCTGCCTGCCGCCGAGAGCTCAGCCTCTTCTGGACCGGCCAGGGCAGAGTCAAGACGCCTGGGCTCTGCCGTGCCCCTTCAGCTGGCTCTAGGCAGAAGCAGGAGGGTGCAGTAGATGCCCACACAGCCAGCACACTTGAGAGGGACACCAGCCAAGGGGCGGGGGACTTAGACAGCAACCCTGGAGAAGACACTGCCGAGATTGTCGCCATATCTGAGAATGAAGCCACCACTCCTGAGGACTGCAGTGATAGCTCTGGGGGCTGGAGTGATGCCAACTTGGAGCCTAATGAGCTGCCGTCCATCCCTCCTGGGGCCTCGGAGGAGCTGATGCCACTGATGCCAATGGCCATGCTGATTCCACTCGTGCCCCTGATGGCCCCGCACTCAGAGCTGGGCTGTGCCCATGCCGAGGCCCAGGCCCACGACACCAGCCTGCCCTGGGCGGGGCTCCACAAGAGGAAGGGTTTGAAAGTAAGCAAAAGCAGGTCAACCCAGGCACCTCTGTGAACTGAAGCCCTTGGGACACATGCCTCTCGAAGGCCTGGTGGGATACGGCAGAGCAAAGCCATGCCTGGCAACAAGAAACCAGGGCATTAAAGAAATTCCATATCTACCCCAGGAGCCTCTCGTTTGTCTGAAGTGTAAGAGAGCAGCAACCACAGCTTAAGTGTGTGCAGAGCTCGGAGCGTCCTTAGGAGTGAACACCACCCCCCAATAATGAAGAGGGGGAAACTGAGGCTCCAAGAGGGCCTATGACTTGCAGAAGTTCACGCAGCAAGGTCGGGATTTGCATCCAGGGCTCCCTGGGCGGCTGTTCCCCTCTCTCTGCCTGCCCAACCCCTTCCCAATCCAGAGCTGGAGCTTCTCCGCTGGCATACAGCCCCAAACCCCTGCCCTGCCACCCGCCCTAGGCTCACTGCCCATCTTCTCTCCATGCACAGGTCACACGGAACCTTGATCTTCCCTGACTGTTCGTTGCCCTGTCCTCTCTCTGCATATGCTGTTCCCTCTAGCAGGGATGCCCTCCCACTCCAGACTCCAACCTGGCTCCCTGACTCACTAGAAAATTCCCAAGCATCCTTCACTCCTCAGCTCACACGCCTTCTGCAAAACATCTCTGCTCAAGAATCCCAGGCGGCAGCACCAAGCCCGGCACATTCCCGTATGCACCACCCATTCCGTCTTCAGACATTGAGTATGCCCCTACTGTGTGCACCGTTGTGTGGTGGGCACAGGGAAGGCCTCTGTCTGGGCTGGGGTGGGCAGACAAGAAACAACCTTAGAATTGTCTCAAGGAGAATGCAGAGTTAGAGAGGTTGAGGCCAGGGTGGAAGAATTCGGGAGACCCTGGCCTCCCTCGCTGACTCTAGGTAATGTTCAAACTTCTTTGGGCCTCCGTAATCTCACCTGCAAAATGAGATTCATAATACCATGTCCATCTGGAGGCAGGGGCATGGACAAGATGACCGCCTAAGGACCCTATAGGCTCTGAGGCCATGTAGGGTGCTTATATGTTGCTTAATCGGAGCAGACAAACTCTGGGGTGAGAAAGCTTCCTGGAGGAGGCATTTTTGGAGGGGAGGAAAGTGTATCCCAAGAGGCAGTGTTGTTCACTGGTTAGGGCTCTACAGCTCTACCACTGACTATGTCACTGAGCAAATGACTTATCCGTTTGGTGCCTCAGTTTTCTTGTCTGTAAAATGGGATAATAGGACCTACCACCTGGTTATTAGGAAGTTGGAATGAGTTGGCCTATGTCAGAAAATTGGACAAAGAATTCCCTACACATGAGCTATGTTTATATTGCTCTCCTAGTGAGGATCTCGCAGAGTCAAACCCAGCTCCTGCAAGGCGCTGGGGTCTCAGCCCAAGGGCCGTCTTCCACCCCACCAAACCCCCTACCGCCACAAGCACACACCAGACCCACCACATCCTTGTGCCTTCCTCTCTACTTGGAGCTATCTTTCTGCCCTTCCTTACCACCCCCGTGAACTTGGCCTGGCTGGCTCCTCCTCTTTGCAGCCTTTCCTAAAGCCTCCCTGTCTCAATCACATGGCCAGACACCCCGTTTCTTAGTCTTCTGATCTTCCCCAGTAGAGGGTCAGCCTTGGGAGGGCAGGGCCTCATCCATCTTGTTCCCCTGCATAGCACTGGGGCTCAGAACACGGCCGGGGGCGTCCCAGGTTCTTGATCTGTTTGTTGGAGGAATGAATGGATGAATGAATGAAGAGTTGACCAGCCTGAACTGCAGAGGAGGTGCTGTCATGAGGGAGGGCTCCGATGCCCAGGCCACCTCATAGGCTCCTGCAGGGCCTTGGTCAGTGTCGATGTGAGACTCAGCAGGCCTGGGTAGGCCCTGGATGGGGAGAGAGGGCCCAGTGAGGCAGTGCGGGTGGTGGGCATCTCAAAGACCCACTTGCCGGAGAGGGATCCATCCCCTCAGCACACAGCAGCTGAAGGCCCCGCTGGACAAGAGAAGCATGGAGAACCTGGCCAGGCCACTGTGGAGGTGCTGGCAGCCCCTCCCACCAGAGCAGCAGCCATCTGGCCTGGACAGAGGGCCCTCCACAGGCCCTGGCTTAGCCCCAGCCTGGGCAGCCTCCCCGCTGCTGGCCTGCGTCACTGGACCTGCCGAGGGCAGCTATACCCTCTGCCAGGCCCACGGGGAAGGGCTTGTCAGAGCCGAGGCCTCCTGGGCCCCTCCCCCAGCCCCCACATCCCCCGGAGCAGGAGGTCAGGATGAAGGAACTTCTCTCTCCTGGAAATCCGTAGTCTGAGGGCCCTGAGGATGCAGGCCTGCAGGGAGGCCAATGCCTGCCTCCAAGGAGAGGAGATTCAGGGAGGGTCTGGGTCGGGAGCCCTCCCCCTTCCCGGCATCCAGACCTGAGGGGGAGGTGAGGGCCCACAGGCCTGGAACTGCTGCCTCCACCCCTCTTCCCCAACCCCCAGATTGCTGCACGGTGCGTGGGCAGCAGAACTGGGGTGCTCACAGCATCCCAAGGCCGGGCCTGGGGTAGACAGCGGCCCAGGGTGCAGCGGCATCGCAGTGCCCAGGTGACTCTCAGCTCCGCCTCTCACTGGGAAGTCGTCCTGGTTGCCCAAGCTTCACCACCCCGCCTCCCTGCCGGGTCTCCAGTGTGGCCACAGCCAGGACTGACCAATGTGGGACACCTCTATGAAGGACGCTTCAGCTCTAGAGCTCCCGAGGGCTCACTGGGAACCCAGCCACCCGACCCCAAGGCCCAGCTTCATCCTCACCCTCCTGCAGCCCTCATCCTTTGCAGGCGTCTCCCCTGAGACCACTGCCTAGCACCTCTTACCCAGGACCTCCCACCCAGAACACTCCTGAGGCTCATTCCCGGGGAGCCCAAGCTAAGATACAGGGACAGCCACCTTCTATGTGTGAACTGGAAAAACTATCTGAGTCCCCCATACACCCTACACCCTCCAAGCTCTTCCGCATGCTCAGGAACAGAGTGTGGGGGTGCTGCTGGAGGTGGGCAACGGTCAGGACCTTTCTTCTTCCTCCCAAGACCACCCTGCAGCAACTCTGCCCATTTCACAGATGGGCTAGGCAAGGACTCTGGGTCTACAGGCAGCTTGAGGATTTAACAGAGGCACCCAAACACGGCTGCAGGTCAGAATCACTGGGGTGCCTCCCAAAAATCAGGATTGCCGGCCCCACAGATTCTGAGTTGAGAGGTCTGGGGTGGGACCAGGCATCTGCCATTTTGAAGGGCCCCGATCCCCGCCCCAGGCTGAACACCTTTAGAGTCTGGCTCCAGCCTCTTGTCTTGGCCGGGCCAGGAGGAAGTGGGGCAGAGGGAAACCAAGGCCTCAAGGTGCCGGGGGCCCAGGGCAGGCCCTGCCTCTCATCCTGACTCACACACTCAGCCAGGGACCCTGCAGACTCCCCGATCTGAGCCCTGGGCCCACCTGACCACACCCAGAGCCTCAACCTCCACCTCACTCCCCTGGCCAATCCTGGCCTGGGGCAGGAGAAATTGAAGCAACTTTACCAACCAACAAGTTTTACTTACAGCCACGCTCCTCAACCCCAACCGCACTCTCTAGCATGTCCTCTGAGGCAGACTTTGTCCTGTTTTATTCTTCATGCACTGGACCTGGCACATAGTAAGTGCTCAATAAAACATCTGTAGAATGAATGTGCTGTCTGGCTGGATGTCCCCTTTTCTAGCTGTGTGAGTTTGAGGATACAAAAGTCTCCTTACCATGAAGTGGGCGTAATAACACTGCCTGCCCCAGGGTTTGTGGTAAGTAATAAACCATATGAGCCAGGAGCTGAGGCCAGTGCCGGCACAGAGTCAAGGCTCTCAGATCTTGCCGTGCTGCCACTCCTGTGCCCTACTGTGGCCCAATGTCCCTGCTCCTGCCCAGAGCCCTCCTCTTACCCATGGGCCCTGCCTTACTCCGCTGCTCCTCTTCCCAGAGGACAGGGCCAACTCCAGGCAGCTAGACCATACTGCCACCTGCCAGAGGTGCCCAAAGCTGGAGCCCCAGCCTGAATGCCAGAGGGACGCAGGATACGGCAATGTGCATACACACGCATATGTATACATTCACACACGGGCATATATCCATCTGCACACTTCACACACCCACACACACCCCACACCGTGCACATACACCCATGTGTACATCCACACACATGCACCTGTACTGAACATGGCACACACCCTTGTGCACACCTGTCTATACCCTACGCATGCACGCGCACACACACACACCTGGGCTCTGACCCGCTATATGTGGTTCCCTGCAGATCCTTCCCCACCAGGCCTTCCCTGGGCCTACGGGAGTGGGGGTGCTGATCCCTGGATTTCCCATGCCAAAGGACAGAGTGCAAGGTTCCTCCCCCAAGGCCTACCCCTTTCCTGGTGGGACAGATCCCCCCCTTCAAGACAGGCCTCGCTGCCCAGCGGCTCCAAGGAGGCACCTCAGCTTTCTAGCCCAGGTCACTCATGCTCTTCATGGGAGGGAGCACAAAGGGCCAGTTAGTGACTGAGCAGGACAGGGGTGCAGGCTCTGGCCATCTCCACCCAGCAGTGGTCTTTGCTCCAATCCCGTGGGCTGACAGAGGCAGCACAGGTCTGCATCCCAGGCTGCTGGCTCTCCCCGCCGCAAGCCGCTCCCTCCTGACTGCACTGCTAACCACCGCAGTACCTGCTTGCTGGACAGCTCCACCTGTGCTAGGTGAACCCTCAGATGGGACCAGGGCAGGAATAACCTCCTTGAGGCCATCCCCAGGGCTCCAGGTGGCCCAGCCTCAGAGCCGGGCTGTTTTACTCAGGTCAGTCGGCATTTCTCTTTGTGGTCTTGGCTAACCCCAGCCCCAGCTTCATGAGGCATGACCTTGGTTTTCCTTTGTTTGTGAGAGGGTTTAGTACTGGAACTTCTGGATTTCTGGGACAGTGGGAGCCAGCAAGCACCTGTGAAATACTCTCATCCACAGATGAGGAAAGGAAAGCCCAGAGAGGGCTGAGACCTGCCCAAGTTCACACAGCAATGGGACAGCAGAAAGAAAATGCAAGTCTGGTCTCCTGCCTCCCACTCCAGCAGCTGGGACCAGCTCTCGCCCTCAACATCCCTCCCTCCACACATCCATGTGCCTCTGAAATCACACCTCCCCCAGGAAACCTCTGGATCTACCAACTCCTGTGCCCTGTGTCCCCTTGGGAGGCATAGCCACACACTCCCTTCGAGAAGTGTCTATGTGTGCTGCTTGACAAAGTTTTGTGAGTCAGCATCAATACCCTCCCTCAGGAGAACACAGCTGGACTTTGAGACCTAGGTTCAAAGCCCCACATTGCTTTTTCTTGCCACGTGATACTGGACAACAGAAACCACCCTTCTGAGCCTCAGTTTTCTCATCTGTAAAACGGGCTGCTAAGACTCACCTAATGGTTTGTTGTAAGGATTAAATGAGGTGAGGTATGTGTGTGAACAGCGAGCACTGGCTAAGCACTTACAGCAGGGCAGATCAATGCATTATCTCATTACGTGTGACCCAGGTTTAGGGAAAAATTTCCAGGACAGCACTTGACATGCCCCCAAATGCCATCTTCCCCAAATGAACTCCCAGAGGTGGAGTCATCCCCTTCCCTCGGTCTCCCCTGCGCATACTCACTGGGATGCGGTGTGTGCTTGAGTGCCTGGTGGTAAGCAGGGCACCACCGCAGAGCCAGGAAGAGGGGCCCTTGCAGTTTCACTGAACCACCAAACATTTTGCGCCTTTTTTTCCTTCAACCCTGAATCTTGAATGCTCCTGTGCTGCCACCTGCTGGCCAGCAAGATGAGAGCACACAGGGAATTTGGGAATAATTACAATCAGGAATGATATTTAAAATATGTATAATAAACTAGCAATCAACAGAATTCTGGAGCCCCTATTGGACTCAGGGCTAATGCTTTAGAATCTTGGTTGTTATACGGGTGAGGTGCCCTGGATAAGGGTATTTTGATATTTCCTGAAATGGAATATCCCACAACAGCATCACTGAATGTCCTTGATGCCTGAAGACGGTCCCTGCCCTGACACTTATCCCACCCCATAGAATCAGGCCTCCGTGAATAAGTGTCCTCAGGCTCCCCGGTTCCTGGACTATTTGTACTCCAGGAAAGGGGAGACTCCCCATAAATTCCCCTCCCCACCCCCTCCCCCAGATCCAGACCCAGTGATTGTCCTTGCGGGTCAGCAGGCACCCCGCCTCTCCATCCACATACACAGAATAGGTTCTGGACGTGGATGCCATTATTGTTCGCTGTATTTGTAAACAAAACCCCACCCATCGTTGCTGTACTTTTCAGATGCTTAGTTTTATCTTTGGGGTAGCTCTTCTGGGGACCCAACTTGTGGCTACTGGGACCTTATCTAGAGCCTTCCCCAGGCATGGGAGGCAGATCCAGGTTAAGCACCTCCCTCCTGGGCCCAGGGAGGGTGACAGGAAGCATTCTCAGAGACACTTCAGGAACGGGGCCTGGAAGGGAAGCAGATGGCGGGGGCTACTGCTGGGAGAACCCTGGGCTGCTAAAACCTGAAACTTTGTTCTGGGTTGTGTTGTTGTTGTTTGCTTTTAGAGACAGGGTCTCTCTCTGTCACCCAGGCTGGTGTGCAGTGGCATGATCACAGCCCACTGCAGCCTCAACCTCCCAGACTCAGGTGATCCTCCCATCTCAGCCTCCCCAGCAGCTGGAACTACAGGCACGTGCCACCATACCTGGCTAATCTTTGTGTATTTTTTGTAGAGATCGGGCATTGCCATGTTGCCCAGGCTGGTCTCCTGGGCTCAAACAATCCTTCTGCCTTGGCCTCTCAAAGTGTTGGGATTACAGGTGTGAGCCACAGAGTCTGACCTGAAACCTTGTTCTGAGGAATGGCTTCAAGTAGAATTCCCCCAGCTTTCAAAGACTTGAATGGCAGCAAAGATTGGTGGGGTTTGGGTGATTGCAGTGACGTCTGAATAATGGTGTTGGCAGAGCCTCCAGTGACCCTCCAGAACTGAGGACAGAGAGGGAAAGCGACCTGCCCAGGTCACACAGCAGACCCAGTGACAAGGCCGAGGCAACCAAGAACCTGGGAACTAACGCAGAAACCCTTCATAAACAGGAGATGCATTCTGATTTGCCTTTCAGAGGCTGCTTTGTGAAGCCCCAGATTCCCCCAGTACTGGGTCTTCTTAAAGCAGGAGGCCTCTGGGTCCAGAGAGAAAAGAACTTCTCTGAGCAAAACCCTCAGTCCCTCATCCAGCCTGGACCCAGGCTTGGCCCTGCCTGTGGTTCCTGACTTCACCGAGACTGTAGTGAACTCAGGCAGGAGGGGCCACACCTGAAAACCCCCACCCACCCATCACAGCCCAGGTTCTCTTCCCGGCCATCCCCCGGGGCAGCTGCAGAGTGTGAGGCAAGGGGATCTGGTCTCCACCTACCTTGCTTAATCCTTAAAGCCAGTTGTGACACATTGAATAATGTCCCCCTCCCAAAAAAAAATCTGGAACCTGTGACCATTACCTTACATGAAAGGGAGCAAAGGGGAAAGGACTTTGCTGATGTGACTAAGTGAAGGCTCTTGAGATGGGAGGTAATCCTCTATCATCCTAGGACCTGAAACGCAATCACATGGGCCTTTATGAGAGAGAGGCAGAGAGAGAGAGACAGAGGAGAGGCCAGGTACGGTGGCTCACACCTGTAATCTCAGCACTTTGGGAGGTTGAGGCAGGCAGATAACTTGAGGTCAGGAATTCGAGACCAGCCTAGCCAACACAGTGAAACCCTGTCTCTACTAAAAACACAAAAATTAGCCAGGCATGGTGGTGCACACCTGTAGTTCCAGCTACTTGGGAGGCTGAGGCAGGAGAATCTCTTGAATCTGGGAGGCAGAGGTTGCAGTGAGGGGAGATTGCGCCACTGTGCTCTGGCCTGGGTAACAGAGTGAGACTCTGTCTCAAAAAAAAAAAAAATAGATTATGGACTGGGCGTGGTGGCTCATGCCTGTAATCTGAGCACTTTGGGAAGCCAAGGTGGGTGGATCACCTGAGGTCAGGAATTCAAGACCAGCCAACATGGTGAAACCCTGTCTCTACTAGAAATACAAAAATCAGCTGGGCATGTTGGTGGCTGCCTGTAATCCCAGCTCCTTGGGAGACTGAGGCAGGAGAATTGCTTGAACCCAGGAGGTGGGGGTTGCAGCAGCGAGCCGAGATCGTACCACTGCACTCCAGCCTGGGTGACACAGAAATACTGTTTCCAAAGGATGGGGAGAGAGAGAGAAAGGAGACAGCAGAATTATACACATGGAAGAGGAAAAGGCAATGTGGTCATGGAGGCAGATTGGAGTGATGTGGCCACAAGCCAAAGATTCCCGGCAGCCACCACGAGCTGGAAGGGGCAAGGAATGGATTCCCCACTAGAGCTTCTGGAGGGAAAGCAGCTCTGTTGATCCCTTGATTTTGACTCAATGATTCTGATTTTAGATTTCTGGACCCCAGAGCTGTGAGAGGATATATTTCTGTTGTTTGAAGCCACCAGGCATGTGGCCATTTATTACAGCTGCCAAGAATGTGAATCCACTGTTCAACAGACATCTGTGGCACAGACTGCCCTTGCACCCAGAGCTGTGCCTAAGGAGTAAATGGCTCACAGAGCAGACACGATGAAGACATGATCAAACAACAAAAGCCTCCTAGCCCGCCAAGGATTCTTTCCTGCAGGGAAGAGGTGGGCACAGGGAGTTGGGGAAAGAGAGGTGAGAATTGGAGTCTTGGTTGCAACAGCCAGTGAGTGCGTTCTCAGTTCAAGCCTCCGTACAGGGCACCAAGGACTTCTTTCCATTGTTATTGATTGCACTTTTAGAGGAAAATTGGAAAGCACAGGAAAGCAGGAAAAAAGTCCACAATTACTGTAAATTTTTGGTTTATTTACATCCAGTCATTTTTCCCCCATGCATAGGGGTTTTGTTTTGTTTTTATTTTTTTAATGGTGGTCAAATACACATAACAGAAAATTTACCATCTTAACCATTTTTAAGTGTACAGTTCAGCGATATTATTTAAAAAGTCAAAATGTACAATCAGCACCACCATCCATCTCTAGAACTCTTCATCTTGTAAAACTGAAATTTCATACCCCTGAACAATAACTCCCCATGGCTTCCTTCCCAGCCCCTGCCAACCACCGTTCTACTTTCTGTCTCTATGACTTTTTTTTTTTTTTTTTTTTTTTTTTTTTTCTGAAACGAAGTCTCACTCTGTCACCCAGGCCGGGCTGGACTGCAGCGGCACGATCTCAGCTCACCGCAACCTCTGCCTCCCAGGTTCAAGCAATCTCCTGCCTCAGCCTCCTGACTAGTTGGGATTACAGGCACCCACCACTATGCCCAGCTAATTTTTTGTATTTTTAGTAGAGACGGGGTTTCACCATATTGGCCAGGCTGTTCTCAAACTCCTGACCTCATGATTCACCTGCCCCAGCCGCCCAAAGTGCTGGGATTACAGGCGTGAGCCACTGCGCCCGGCCTGATGTTGATACCTTAAGTGACTCATATAAGTGGAATCACACAAAACTTGTGTTTTTGTGATTGGCTGATTTCCTTTAGCATAATGTCCTCGAGGGTCATCCATGTGGTAGCATACTGCAGCATTCCCTTCCTTGTTAGGGATGAGGAACATTCACTGTGTGTGTGTGCACCACACTTGGCCTAACCATTCATTCTTCTGCTGGTGGACACCTGGGTTACTGTAAGCAACGGTGTGCAAATATTAGATGGGTGCATTAGTTATTGCGGTTTTTGCCGTTCCTTTCAATATCTCTGAGGCCCTGTTTTTAATACTTTAGATTATATATCAAGAAGTGAAATTTCTGAATCACATGGTAATTCTATGTTTAGTTGTTTGTTTGTTTGTTTGTTTATTGTGGATGGGGTCTTGCTACATTGTTCTGGCTGGTCTCAAACTCCTAGGCTCAAGCAATCCTCCCTCCTCAACCTCCCAAATAGCTGGGATTACAGGCGTGAGCACCTGGTCTTCTGTTTTATATATATATAATATATATATATATTATATATGTTTTATATATATATATGTTTTATATATATATATGTTATATATATATGTTTTTATATATATATATATATATATATATATATAGAGAGAGAGAGAGAGAGAGAGAGAGAGAGAGAGAGGAAGAGTTTCTCTCTTTATTGCCTGGGCTGGAGTGCAATGGGGTGATCTCGGCTCACCACAACCTCTGCCTCCTGGCTTCAAGCGATTCTCCTGCCTCAGCCTTTTGACTAGCTGGGATTACAGGCATGTGCCACCTTGCCCAGCTAATTTTTGTATTTTTAGTAGAGATGAGGTTTCACCATGTTGGCCAGGCTGGACTCAAATTCCTGACCTCAGGTGATCCATCTGCTTCGGCCTCCCAAAGTGCTGGGATTACAGGCGTGAGCCACCTCACTCAGCCAGTTTTCTGGGGTTTTTTGTTTTTGTTTTTGTTTTGCTTTTTGTTTTAATAGCAGTCCTCTTCATGGGTGTGAGGTAATATCTCATTATAGTCTTGATGGGCATTTTTCTAATGTGCATTTTTCCAAGTGCTTATTGGCCATTTGTATATCTTCTTTGGAGAAATGTCTTTTTATTTATTTATTTGAGATGAAGTGTCACTCTTCTTGCCCAGGCTGGCGTGCAATGGTACATTCTTGGCTCACCGCAACCTCCACCTTCAGGAGTCAAGCAATTCTCCTGTCTCAGCCTCCCGAGTAGCTGGGACTACAGGCATGCGCCACCACGCCTGGCTTAATTTTTTTGTATTTTTTGTAGAGACAGGGTTTCTCCATGTTGGCCAGGCTGGTTTTGAACTCCCGACCTCAGGTGATCCACCCACCTCAGCCTCCCAAAGTGCTGGGATTATAGGCGTGAGCCACCACGCCCAGCCTGAAACGTCTTTTTAAAACCTTTGTCATTTTTTAATCAGGTTGTTTGTCTTTTTGTTGTTGAGTTTTAGAAGTTCTCTATATATTCTAAATATCAATCCTTTATCAGATACATAATTTGCAAATATTTTCTTCCATACTGTGGATTGCCTTTTTACTCGGTTGATAGTGTCTTAGGATGCAAAAAATTTTAATTTTTATGAATTCTAGTTTTTCTTTGTTGGCTGTGCCTTTGGTGCCATATCTAGGAAAACATTGCCAGATTCAATGTTGGTAAGTTTTCTTCTAAGAGTGCCAGGCATAGGTTTATTATTTGTTCATTTCAGTGCCAAGATGTCATCTGTCACCCAGGCCATCCAGATCCTTATTAAAGAAAAGAGCACAACTATACTTTGTCATGTCCACCCAGCTGCAGGACTTCTGACACTCCCCTACCACTTGTCAAACCAGCCCCAACTCATCCAGCCTTCCCTCCTGGCTAGCCTTCCCTCCACTGGCCCCTATACATCCTGTTCTCATAGCTCTTCTAACATGCTCACCCTCACTCCATGCCTCTGCTCACCTGGAACGAGCTTCTTCCACCTTCCTCTAATTCCTATGCACAAGAATCCACCCCGACAGTCCACATTCCAGAGCCCTGTGCTGGGCCCTGTCCAAGGTCCTGAGATGAATCTAAACAAGATCTGAGGGTGGCGGGAGGGGGTCATGGATGTATTCTCTTTAAGACCCTTTCAGCTTTGAAGAATAAGAAACTGCTCAAAGTAGCTCAAGCCAAAAGAGAAGCATATTTGGAGGGATACAGAAATGTCTCAGAACAGAAGGGCAAACAGCCCAGCCAGGGCTCATGGGAAATGGGAATTAGAAAGCTTTCTGCCTCTCCAAGTTTCATAACCTCGGGGCCTCCACTTCCTCTCCTCCCCTTCCTGGGCTGGCTGCCTCTGCTCACTCACTTTGCCCTTGTCTCATCGTGCCACTGGCCCGCAACTCCACATCATTGCCTCTCAGCCCAGGGGTCACCACCAATAGGCAATGGTGTCTATGCAGCCACATGTCAGAATCTCGAGATAGAATCTACCTGGCTTCCATACTCTCTAGGGACCCTACTTGTTTGACATCCTGTCACTGGCTATAGGTGAGCCCATGAGTCCTTGACTGACTCAAGTGCCCACCCCAGGTCCAATCAGCTGTGGCTGGAGAGGGAGGGTGAGGAAGGCAGGGGCAGCTGGAGCACCAGGTTGTTCCTCCTGGAAATTGTTTCTCCCAGATCAGCTCTGAATTTTATCAGGATTCCTGGGTGAATCATGGGCAGATTAAAGTGTGAGAAGCATGCTGGGTACAATGCCTCTCGCCTGTAATCCCAGCACTTTGGGAGGCCGAGGCAGGTGGATCACCTGAGGTCAGGAGTTTGAGACCAGCCTGGCCAACATGGTGAAACCCCATCGCTACTAAAAATACAAAAAGTCAGCCTGACGTGGTGGTGGGTGCCTGTAATTTCAGCTACTCAGGAGGCTGAGGCAGGAGAATCACTTGAACCTGGGGGGTGGAGGTTACAATGAGCCAAGAGCACCCCACTGCACTCCAGCCTGGGTGACAGAGCAAGACTCTGTCAAAAAAAAAAAAATGCAGACTATGAAGCCCTATCTTAGACCTGCTGAATCCGAAACTCTGAGGATGGGGCACAGCCCTTTGTTTTCACAGTCCTCCAGGTGACTCAGTCGGGCGCCAAATTTTGGAAAGTACTGCCCTAAAGCAGGGTTTGCCAAGCTTTTCCTGTAAAGGGCCAAATGGTAAATACTTTAGACTTGGTGGTGACCTCAGCTCTGCTGCAGCACATAAGCAGCCATAACAACAGATAGTAGATAATGCGGCAGACAGGATTCCCAGGCAAGTCTGGGCCCTTTCTGGACCCTGATTTTTGCTGCCATGTCTTGGCTGACCTCAGTTTCTGGACATCTGGTTTCTGCTTGACTTGTTCTCAAAGGACTCTGTTCTCTCATGGCTCTAATGCTCTCTCTTCTTGTCTTTTTTGGGAGCTCACCTCCCCAGTCTGCCCACACCTCCCACATGGCTGCCTGGTGGCCAGCATGGCTCAGAAGCATGGGTGATGGGTAGGAAGTGTTGTAGGACCAACGGGATTGCATGCTCACTGTGCACTAACAGGCCCAGTGCGCTGAGACAGCAGGCTGATAGAAAGAATTTGATGACTGCAGGGCACCAAGTGAGAGATGGAGACCCTCACATACGTCTTCCCCAGCAGTTTTGGGTGTGGGGGATTGCGGAGGACAAGCTACTAGAGAACTGGGCTTGTTGACCAGTTGGGTCCTTTCAAGAATCATGAGGCTGGGCATGTTGGCTCACGCCAGTAATCAGTACTTTGGGAGGCCAAGGCGGGCAGATGATCTGAGGTCTGGAGTTCGAGACCAGCCTGATCAACATGGAGAAACCCTGTCTCTACTAAAAATACAAAAATTAGCCAGGCGTGGTGGCACATGCCTGTAATCCCAGCTACTCAGGAGGCTGAGGCAGGAGAATCCCTTGAACCCAGGAGGTTGAGGTTGCAGTGAACCGAGATCGTGCCATTGCACACCAGCCTGGGCAACAAGAGAGAAACTACATCTCAAAAATAGAAATCATGAGTTTCAGTGCCCTGGTTGGTTCCTGCCTGTGTTCATGCCCTGTGGTTGCTGTAACAAATTTCCACAAGCCAGGTGGCTTAAGACAACAGAAATTGCATTTCTCCCTGTCTGGAGCACAGAAGTCTGAAATTTAGGTGCGGGAAGAGCTGTACTCCCTATGAAGGCTCTGGGAGGAGTCCTGCCTTTCCTCTCCCAGCCTGTGGTGACTTCACGCCCTCCTTGGCTTGTGGCAACATTGCTCCAATCTCCACCTCCACCGATATGTGACCTTCTCCCCACCTTTGTGCATTTCAAATCTCCCCCTGCCTTTCTCTCATGGTGCACTTGTCATTGGATTTAGGGCCTGCCTGGATAGTCCAAGATGCTCTCATCGTCAGACTCTTCACTGATTACATCTGCAAGACCTTTTTTCCAAACAAGGTCACATTCACAGCTTCCTGTGGACATCTATTTGGTGGTTGGGTCACACCGTTCAACCCCTTACACCACTCTCCCCATCAAATACACAGGACCAGACTAGGGACAAATGGTGTCCCCACTCCATCTCCATCCTAACCAGAACTACAAAGGACAAGGTTTCTGGTCAGCCCCATGCTAGAGCCAGAGTGAGAACAGCTAAGAAACAAAGCATGGTCCCTCTTCTCCAGCAGCCCATGGTTCAGCGGGAGCAGAGCTGCCAAGAGGGGTGACACATTTGTACCCCGCTATGGCGGTGCCTGCCGCTGCCCACCAGCTCCTGTTAGGTTCTGGAGCTGTGCCTGGAGGATGAGACAATGCCCAGGGGAGCTGGAGCATCCTGGAGAGCATCCCATCTTGGATGGAGGGGAACTGCAGGGCATCCAGAGCTCCTGAGATGCACATACCCTCCCTTCTGCAGCTTCCGATCTGCCAGGGCAGGAGGTTTTACAGTTGCCAGGATGGCAATTAGGGAGGGGACAAGTGGCCAAATGGTACATTCTTGGGCCCTGCAGCCAGCATTCTGTGCTGCCCATCTCAGTGCCAGGGGCGTGAGACTTTCCGGAAAGCAAGCTATGTCCAGACAAGATCCATCCTGGACCATTAGCTCTGCAACAATGAGGGAAATGAGGAGTCAGCAACCCTGGCCTGCTGTGATTCTCTGAGAGATGCTGATAAGAACAGCCCAGCCGAGAAGGCTGGAAGAGAGAAGCAGCCGAGAGAGAGTTAAGGAGAATCGAGGACAGGCCGTCATGGCAGAAATAAGTAAATAGGTTAGACTTGGGTTATCTTTGCAAACCTACTACCAATTAGCTGTGCAAGCTTGAACAGATTCTAAAAGAACCCCTACCAATCATTATTAAAAAGCAAATAATCCAAGAGGGGAAATGATGAGCAAAGAATTTGAATAGGCATTTTACAGAAAAAAATACAGATGGTCAAAAAAAATATGAAAAGATGCTCAAGCTTCCTAGTCATCGAGGAAGTAAAATCTAAAATAACCAGAGCACTAGTGAAAAAATTGGTGACATCTGAATAAAGTCTGTAGTTTAGTTAATAGCATTGCCCCAATGGTAATTTGTTTTGGTCATTATATTGTGTTTATGTAAGATGCTCACATTAGGAAAACCTGGGGAAACGGTCTGTGAGAACACTGTTTCTTTACAACTTTTCTGCAAGCCTAAACTTATTTCAAAATGAAAAGTAGGCCCAGCACAGTAGCTTACACCAGTAAAAATCCCAGCACTTTGGGAAGACAAAGTGGGAGGATTGCTTGAGCCCAGGAGTTCAAGACCTAGCCTGGACAACATAGTGAGACCCCATCTCTACTAAAAAAGAAAACAAAAGAAAAGAAAAACAACAATAACAGGAAACAACAAAGAGAGAAAACTGTTTACCCAACAGTGGCAAGAATTTTCAAGATCATACAATCCAGCATTATAGGAGGAATCGCTGAAGGCAGCAGGCTGTCCCATGTTCTGTCGGCCAGAGGGGAATCTGATGCAACCTTTCTTGGAGAGCTCTTCAGCAGTTTGGATTACCATTTCACTGTGTGTGCCCCTTGACCCAGGAATTCCACAACTTGGTATTCACCCTCCCCAAATCCTTGCACTTGTATTCAAAGAGACGTGTCCAAGGGTATTTGTGATAGCCAGGAGCAACCTAAATGACCATCTACAGGGAAAGGTTAAATGATACAGCGCATCTAACCATGAACTACTCTGCAGCAGGTAAAAAAGAATGCAATGTGTCATGTGAGCAAAAATGCAAAGGCTTCCAAAGCAGAAAAGTAAGTTGCAAAACAGTGTATACAGTATGATCTTACGAATGTAAAGGAAAAGCACAAATAAAGCCACCCATCTCTAAATGTGTGTATACAAATGTACGTGCCCACCCAAAGTCAGAAACAATCCCCCCCCATTCCTATTTGCCAGAGTTCCCTCTAGAGAGGGCAGTGGGACTGGAGACTGGAACAGATGGGACAGACGGAGGTAATGACGAAGGTGTGGCCAGGCCAAGAGACCACTGGGAAAGTGTTGACAGGACCAGCTACAACCCCCCACCTTTTTCTGTATTCTTCAAATTTTTAACAATAAGACTTTCATGTATTATTTGTGCAGTGTGTTGTTGTTGTTTTGGGGGGGTTATTTGTTTTTGTTTTTTGAGACAGGGTCTTGCTCTGTCGCCCAGGCTGGAGTACGGTGGCGAAATCATGGCTCACTGCAGCCTCAACCTCCTGGGCTCAAGTGATCCTCCCACCTCAGCCTCCAGAGCAGCTGGGGGGTGTTTGCCACTGCACCCAACTAATTTATTTTTGTATTTTTTGTAGAGGCAGGGTTTCACTGTGTTGCCCAGCCTGATCTCAAATTCCTAAGCTCAAGCAGTCTCTTCACCTCAGCCTGTTAAGGTGCTGGGATTACAGGTGTAAGCCAGCAGCAGGTGCTGACCTTCTCTGGCATGCAGTTTTTGTTTTGTTTCTTTCTTTTTTTTTTTTTTTTTTTTGGCGACAGAGTCTCACTCTGTCACCCAGGCTGGAGTGCAGTGGCGCAATCTCAGCTCACTGCAACCTCTGCCTCCCTTGTTCGAGTGATTCTCCTGCCTCAGTCTCCCGAGTAGCTGGGATTACAGGTGCCCGCCACCATACCCAGCTAATTTTTGTATTTTTAGTAGAAACGGCATTTCTCCAGGTTGGCCATGCTGGTCTCGAACTCCTGATCTCAGGTGATCTACCTGCCTTGGCCTCCCAAAGTGCTGGGACTACAGGTGTGAGCCACCCTACCCAGCCGCAGTTTTCGTGTTTCTAAAATAGAGTTGGGGCAGGGTCCCTTGTACCCAGAGGCTGCTTCCAGCACTGATTTTCTCTTTACCACAAAGCTGAGGATGTGTCCTCTGCTGCGCTCTTTCCACACTCCCCCTCCCCACTCCACAGCACAGTGGTCCAACAGCTGGCTTCTCTATTCCTCAAACTTTCCAGCTCACTCCTGACTTAAGGCCTTTGCCCTGTGGTCCCCTCCACTGCCAAGCTCTTCCCACAACCTCTGGTAGCTGGCTCCTTCTTACCATGCACAGATCAGCTTAAAGGTCACCTCTTCAGGGAAGCCTCCATGATTGCGCCGAGTAAAAACAAGGTGGGAGAGAAGGAGAGGGCTGGATCAGAAAGGGCCCGTGGACCAGAGTGAGGAGTTAGGGGTTCAGCCTCAGGAGGATTTGAAAAGCTCAAGGAGGAGGGTGGGAGATGAGGAGTGCGGCTGGGCTGCCTCCGCACATCATCAAAGCCAACACTCAGTCTGATCCAAATCTTGCTAGAGCATAGAACGTAAGGTAGAATGAGTTTTTAAGCAACTGGGGGTCATCTCGAGGTAAAGAGAGTTCTGAGAGTAGTACACGCCCAGAGGGAATTTATTTCGAGAGAGTTTCCTGTTGGAGTGGCAGACACCAGGCAGTACAGTGCTTTTCTCTCTCCCAGGTGGAACTGCCCTGCCTCTGTGCACTTAAGGCGTAGAGTTTCCTGTTCTTGCCTCTTGTCAGAGCCTTGCACTGAAACTCAAATGCATTTAGAAATTTCTCTCCACACCATGACATATCACCTCTGCACTTTTTCTCCATCTGTCTTTCTCTTTCTCTCAACCATTGTCTTCCACCCATCCTCTTTCTCCTAAACTTTCTAAAATTGTTGCTCATTTGCCTTTCTGCCTCCCCTCTCTGTTTCTGTGTGAGATCTGCCGTCCTTTGACCATCCTCTTCACCCGGGGCAGGGTTGGGGGGTTGTAGCTGGTCCTGTCCACGCTTTCCCAGTGGTCTCTTGGCCTGGCCACGCCTTCTACATCTGAGCCCCACTAACCTGCTCACAGCTGGATTCCCCCAGGCTGAACCCCCAGATCAGCTTGCATGGCTTCCTCTCTTTCTTCTTCCCACAAGTCCAGCCAAGAGTTTAACACTCACCAGATGCAAACAGTTAACTGCAACTCCCTTGAGTAGAGGGAGTGTTGTTGGTTCATAACCAACTGCAGAGGATGAGGAGGCAGTGAAAGCTCCAGCCATGACTCAGACCCCATCGAGCATCTCTCCCTCCTGTTTCTATTTCTCTCAGGTGAGCTTTCTCTGCAAGGCTAGAACCACGGCCACTGCAGAGTGATGGTTCTCTCCTTTCCAGCTCGGCCATCAGAGAGGAAAGTAGCATCTTCCTCCAGTTCCAACCAGAAAAATCCCAGGGGTTGGCCAAACTTGGATCACAGGCTCACTTGCACAGCCAGAGGGGTGGACACCATCGTAGAAGACCCTGACCAGAACCACGTAGGGTATTTCTCCTAAAGACAAGAACATCTATGTTCTAGAAAGGGGAAAAGAGTCCCAGGCAGACAAAATAATAGGTGTCCACACTGCCCCATGTTCAGCCTGAGAACCCAAAAGTCTCAATCAATTTAGAAAGTTTATTTTGCCAAGATTAAGGAGGCACCTGTGACACAGCCTCAGGAGGTCCTGGCGACACGTGCCCAAGGCAGTCAGGGCACAGCTTGCTTTTATACATTTTAGGGACACACGAGACATCAATCAATATGTGTAAGATGTACATTGGTTCCATCCGGAGAGGCGGGACAACTCAAAGCAGGAGCCTTCCAGGTCATAGGTAGATAATAGACAAACACTTGCATTCTCTGGGGTCTTTGATCAGCCTTTCACTGAACACACAATTTGCATGTGAGAGGGGATAGAGGAATAGTTGCTTATGCCTTAGTGTGGCTCGGTGAATCTGCATTTTCACATAAACAATAGGGCAGAGGAAGCAGTCGGATATGCATTTGTCTTGGGTGAGCAAAGGGATGACTTTGAGTTCTGTTCTTTGTCCCATACCTGTGAAGATAAGCTATCAATTTACCTTGCCAGGATGAAATTCCACAGAACTATTTGAGGGTAAATATCTTGAGGCCCACAAGGAATTTCCTTGTGGACAAATTGTGAGGAGGATATGGAGCTTTTTTTTTTAAATCTTTGTAGCTATCTCATTTAGGAATTAAATGAAAGGCAGGTTTGACTGACACACTTCCCAGCTTGACTTCCCTTTGGCTTAGTGATTTGGGGGTCCCGAGACTGACTTTCCTTGCAGGAGCCCATGGCCTGGCCTTGTATGTGAAGACAGGCTCCTCGGCAGGCAGGTGAAGCCTTGGGAGAGCGACCTGCTGCATCTCCCACCCAGCTGCTGTCTTCAAGAGCAAGTGTCGCCTCCATCAGCCCCTCCTGCGAGGCACTCGCTTCTAAGGCACCAGAACCTTGGAGCTGCCAGGTACCACTGACAGCGACAAACCTATCTAGAAGAAAGTCATTTTTCATTTTAAAATGTCAGATCTGGGGGTCGATTGTCTCAGAAATGGATCATTTGAATACAAAAGATGGGTTCACACTTCTCTCCAGGATGCTGCTTCTCGAAGAATCATAGTTATTTTTTAGAGCTAAGACCCTTAGAGGTCTTCTAGTCTAGCCCCCTCATTCTACAAGCAAGGCAATGGGCATAGAGAGGTTGAGCATTTTGCCCAGTTCTACCAGCTAGTTAGTAAGAGGCAAGGGCAATAAGGGAATCCAAAAGTACTAACTACCTAACTAATCCTAACTACCAGGTAGTTAGTAAGTAGCCATGGCAGTAAGGGAATCAGCACTAGGGGTTTCCATCTGATATTTGCAAAACAGTTCAGAAAAAAAAAAAAAAAAAAAAAAAAGTGATAACAAACAGTTCTCCTGGGCAGGTGTGACTCATTGTTTTTAACTTTTTTTTCTTTTTTTTTTTTAATTTTTATAGTGGCAATGAGTCACCATGCTGCCCAGGCTGGTCTCAAACTCCTGGGCTCAAGCAATCCTCCCACCTTGACCGCCACCATGTCCAGCTTCACTTTTTTTTCAAGGCTTCGAGTTTATAGATATTTATTATTTATTTATTTATTTATTTATTCCAGACAGAATCTCGCTTCATCACCAGGTGCCAGGCTGGAGTGCAGCTCACGGCAACCTCCACTTCCCGTGTTCAAGCAACTCTCCTGCCTCAGCCTCCCAAGTAGCTGGTACTACAGGTGCGCACCATGACATCCAGCTAATTTTTGTATTTTTAGTAGAGACGGGGTTTCACCACATTGGCCAGGATGGTCTCGATCTCTTGACCTCGTGATCTGCCTGCCTTGGCCTTTCAAAGTACTGGAATTACCGGCGTGAGCCACCACGCCCAGCCAAGATTATAGATATTTTAAACTATATTAATATTAAATCTAACTTTTCTCTCTTGTGCATTCACTTGTAAAATGCTTTATCTTTGCATGTGACTGGACTTCAGTGGCCATGAATCCCAGCTTACATTTCTCTACCCATCACAACTACCTCGGGCATTTCAGGACTCATAAGTAAACACTTCAGGGCACCAGGGGAATTAGGGCTAAGGGAGTTCTTTGTAAAAGGTTCCCTTCAGCCACTGGTCACTCTACCTGGTTAATCTAGTTTGGATTCTCATGCTCATCTTTCTCAAAGAGGCATACACCCCTATGTTTATCACCATTCAGCATAATTTTTCTTCTTTAGTGGGTTCATAATTTTGTTTTCATATTCCAAACCCAAAGTCACTAGCCCTAACTCGCAAGAGAAAGAAGTTATTGTGGATGAACAAGCAAAGCACGTGGGTCCCGAGATGCTATTGTTGGACACAAAAGCCCCTCTATGGCTTTGGGAGAGTCAATCCCCCATCACACAGCACGAGAAGGGCACTTGCTGTGCTCATGCTCTGTGCAACCCTCCCGAATTTGTAAACAACCCAAATATTACACAAACAAGTTGGTTTTTTTTTTATCTTGATGATGTTTTTAACTCAATAAAATGTCAATTAACTTCGTGAGCTTTTCTTTAATTCTGTATAATCTTTGCATTTGAATAGATGCCAATCACTGGTTTAAATTAGATGTTTTCTTTGAATATGGGCCAGTTTCCGTGTATGCGCCTTGTCGTCAGGATCAGCTAGATTATGGTGCAATAACAATGCCCAGATCTCAACGGCTTGACCAGAGTTCGCTTTCTGTTCATGCTACGTGTTCTGTGAGAATCAGTGGGGAGCGGGGAGCTTCTGCAGTTACCAGCAGACGGAGAGAATTCTGGAGGGCCTCAAATGGGAAATCAACTACTCCAGCCCGGAAGTGACGTCTGTCACTTTCCTTCACATCTCATTGGTCTGAACTAGTCACATGACCCCAGGCGACCCCAGGCAACCCCAGGGCGAGCGGAAATTCAGGGCTCCTTGTGTTCACCAGGAAAAGAGAGTGGTCCTGTCAAAACCGCGATTGCAAAATTGTAACTAAGACAGTGAAAGAGATTTGACCTAACCAACTCCATCTTGCTTCCAGCCTCCAAGTTGTCCTTATTCATTCCTGGGCACAGGCTGAACTAACTTTGGAAGAAGCTTATTATAGTTTACAGTTTAAAACAAAGATGATAACAGCCCTTTCCCAAAAAGAAATCTCCTTCTTGCCTGGGGACTAGACTGCCTTTGTAAGACTGACAAATTAGCCACAAGATTAGAAATTATGCTTTAGGAGTCATGCAGCTGGAGGCTGCAAGATTCTGACCCTCCCTAAACTGCTCCTGAGATCAGAGCTTCAGACATTTTGCAGACCCTGAACTTGGTGAGTCAGCTGGCACCACCCAACTGGTCATCTGATCTTGTGGCCCCCATCCAAGAATGGACTCAGCACAAGAGGACAGCTTCAATTCCCTATGATTTCATCTCCTAGCTAACCAATCAGCACTCCTGGTTCAATGGCTTCCCCCCCACCCCCTCCAAGTTGTCCTTAAAAACTCTGATCCCCAAATGCTCGGGAAGATTGATTTGAGTAATAATAAAACTCCAGTCTTCCATGCAGCTGGCTCTGTGTGAATTACTCTTTCTCTATTGCAATTCTGCTGTCTTGAGAAATCAGCTCTGTCTAGTCAGCAGGCGAGATGGACCCACTGGGCGGTTACACTGTTGCCCAGCACAGGCTTCAGGGTACCCACAACACTGCATGCCACAATCCCACCTTCATACCAGGTCCAGGTAACAGCATGTTTGAAGAAAGCCCAGAGCCAAAGCAATTAGTCAAAAGTTTAAGTACCAATTATGAGAGAGGCCCTGGACAGGACTGAGGAATAAGGAAGAGGTATTTAGACCAAAGTGATAGAGGTGCTATGGCATCTAGTGGGTAGAGGCCAGGAGTGCTGCTACACATCCTACAAACACACAGGACAGCCCCACAGTCAGACTTCCGTACAGCCAGGCGCAGAGATTCATGCGCAATCCCAGTGGTTTGGGAGGCCAAGGTGGCGGGATCACTTGATGTCAGAAGTCTGAGACCAACCTGGGCAACATAGAGAGACTCTTCTCTACAAAAGTAAAAATAAAAGATTAGGCGCTGTGATTCATGCCTGTAATCCCAGCACTTTGGTAGGTCAAGGCAGGAGGATCGTGTGAGCTCAGAAGACTGAGACCAGCCAGGGAAACATGGTAAAAGCCTGTCTCTCTACAAAAAAAATAGCGGGCATGCTGGCACAAGCCTTTAGGCCTGGCTACCTGGGGGACTGAGGCAGGAGGATCACTAGAGCCTGGGAGGTCAGATTGCAGTGAGTTGATATCGTGCCACTGCACTCCAGCCTGGGTAACAGAGTGAAACCCTGTCTCAAAAAAATATAAAAAGTAAAAATTTAGCTGGGCATGATGGTGCCCACCTGTAGTTCCAGCTACTCAAGAGGCTGAAATAGGAGGATCATTTTAGTCCAGGAGTTCAAGGCTGCAGTGAGCTATGATCCCGCCACTGCACTCCAGCCTGGGCTAAGGGCAAGACCTTGTTTCTAAAAAAAATTTTTTTAATTTAAAAAACAAAGATTTATGTGGTCTAATTTATGTGCCATGGTGTAGAAATTCTAGATCAGAATAATGCGAAGTTCACATTTGGAGCGTGAGGGGAGCAAAACAAAAATAAATCCCTAAAACACAATAAGAGAAACATCTGCCTGGAGTTCTGCCCCTGAGTGCTGGATTAGCGACGAGGCCACAGCTGCCCTTGTGAGAGGCACGCAGGAGGCCCACAAGGTGAGCTACTGCACGGCCTGGGCACCGGGTACCGGTCACCACTGCTTTTACTCTCCAAATGCCAGGGGCACCACCTCCCAGCAGTGACAACTAAAAACGTCTCCAGACATCAACAACTGTCCCCGGCAAAATCTCCCCAGGTGAGAACTCTGCTCTAGTAAAACCTCCACGTACGGAGGAACGAGCCCTGAATTGGGACTGTCATGGGTGACTTCAAATCTGGCTCTGCCACTAAATCACCCAGGGCCTTTCCTTTTTGGGCCTCTGTTTCCCTGTCTGTAAAATGAGCAGATGGAACAGGACGGTCTCTAGAGTCTGTTCAGAAGTTCTCAGACACTGGGGCTTGGGCTCCTGCACTCTTCATTTTGTCACTGTTCATGTCATCACACACACACCCACACTCACAGAGCGGAGTGAGGATTTCAGCTGCACAGCAGGACGGCCCAGATGACAGGGGGAGGAGGGGACACTGGCAGGGAGGATGGCTGGGAAAAGAGGAAGGGGAAAGGCACTTGAGGTCACAAATGCACCGAAAGGCATTTCCTGGCCTGGCCCTGTGCCTGCCTTCTAAAGAGCCATCACAGGACCTAAGAAATAAGAGACAGAGAGGGGCTGGTAAAGGATTTTGGGAGGAGAAATTAGAGGATAAACAGCAAGCAATACACACTCAGAAAACTGCAATGTACCCAAGAATAGGAGGAAGAATTGTGTGTGTGTGTGTGTGTGTGTGTGTGTGTGTGTGTGTCTGTGCGTGCTGTACCCATGCTGTTGGCAAGAGGAATTTAACAGCTTCAATTCAGTTTGAATCAGCCTGTAGCTTAAGAAAAAGTCATCACCGAGGGATTATTAGGTTTGCTGATCGCTTACTGGCCCCTTGTCTCTTGTTCAGTTGTAATCAAAAGACAGGGGTGGGAGGGAGAAAGGAAAAGATGCCCCCTCCTCCTTGACTTTCACGTTTCCTTCTGGTCCATCTCAGAATCCAATAAAGCTTGACAGTGACCTTGAAAGGGAGTGAGTGTTATTTAATAAAAGGCTGTTCGGTCTAAACAATGATTCAGGAGTTTTTGAAAGCCAGAAGGGACAGGCCGAATGCCCTTTTCCAGGCTAGTCCTCTAAAAAGGGTTTATGCATAGCTTTTATTTGTCTTAGGTTTGTACCTGTTTTTCCCTCCTTTTCTGGGTTGCTAATAAACTGAGCTCCCAGGCCATGCCATGCTCCACAATAGCACCTGTTTCTCAGAAATATTTCACCCAGTTGTTCTTTCGTCCACCCAATCTGCCAGCCATTCATCAGCTATTTACAAAGAACCTACTGTGTGTCCAGGGCTGTTGATATGGTTTGGTTTTGTGTCCCCACTCAAATGTCATCTAGAATTGTAATCCTCATGTGTTGAGTTCAGGACCTGGCAGGAGGTTACTGGCTCATGGAGATGGTTTCCTATTCTGTTCTCATGATACTAAGGGAGATCTCACAAGAACTGATGGTTTTTGTGAGTTTGGCAGTTCCAGGGCCAGGCATGGTGGCTCACACCTGTAATCCCAGCACTTTGGGAGGCTGAGGCAGGTGGATTACCTGAGGTCAGGAGCTCGAGACCAGCCTGGCTAACATGGTGAAACCCCATCTCTACTAAAAACACAAAAATTAGCCAGGGGTGGTGGCGCATGCCTGTAATCCCAGCTGCTGGGGAGGCCGAGGCAGGAGAATCGCTTGAACCCTATCTCAAAAAAAAAAAAAGTGTCTGGCAGCTCCCGCTTCGCTCTTTGTCTCCTGCCACCATGTAAGACATGCCTTGCTTCCCCTTTGCCTTCTGCCATGACTGTGAGTTTCCTAAAGCCTCTCCTGTCATGCAGACTGTGGGTCAATTAAATCTCTTTTGTTTATAAATTACTCAGTCTTGGGTAATATCTTTAGAGCAGTGTGAGAACAGACTAATACGACTGTGTTATGCATGGAGGGTACAATGGTGAGTAAAATACAGGCCAGGCCTTCTGGGTCATCACACGAGAGTGGGCATAGGCATGTTCACAGGCGATCACACCCCACTGTGCTGAGTGAGACACCTGGAGCAACTCCTGACCCTAAAAGGGGTGGGGAGGCCTCCAGAGAAGGGGCCCCTGAGCTGAGCCTTGACGGACACAGGGACTACTCAGGCAGAGATGAGAGAATGATCCGGGCCTGTGAAAGGCACAGAAGAGGCTGGTGATTCATTGAACTGTGGAGAGCGTGACGCGTGAGGATAGCAGCAACCAAAGCAGGGACGGTGAAGAGTAAGACCAAGCTGGCTGACTGAGGCCGCAACTGCCCCGTCGAGGGGCTCTGCCCTAGGGCTCTGTCCCTCCTTACCAAGCTGTGGTCCATTCTAAGTATCTGCAGCAGCCATGTCCCACGAAGTTACCACGAACGCGGATGAACGAAAGCTGAACTGTGGCTCCCAGGGGAAATACAGTTTCAGTTTCCTGTCAGCCTCTGATAACATTGTCATCAATTGATCAATACATAGCCTTTTTATGTGAATTTTTGTTTTAAAACCTTATTTAATATATGCTGTTGATTCTCTAACATCGAACTGACAGCCAACAGCACTGTAACTCATGCCTCAATAAAGCTTATCTAATTCTCTATAAGGCACATCACAGACTTCTTTTTTTTTATCTTTCCTTTAGAAACAAGATCTCACTTTGTTGCCCAGGCTGAAGTGCGATATAGCAATTATAGCTCACTGCAGCCTCAACGTCCTGTGCTCAAGAGATCCTCCCATCTCAGCCTCTTGAGTAGGTGGGACTACAAGTGTGAGCCACTACACTCACTTAATTAAAAAACAATTATTTTTGGCTGGGCCCATTGGCTCATACCTGTAATACCGGAACTTTGGGAGGCCGAGGCGAGTAGATTACCTGAGGGCAGGAGTTTGAGATCAGCCTGGTCAACATGGCTTAACCCCATCTCTACTAAAATACAAAAAATTAGCCAGGCATGCTGGCACATGCCTGTAATCTCATCTACTAGGGGGGCTGAGGCAGGAGAATCACTTGAGCCCGGGAGGTAGAGGCTGCAGTGAGCCGAGATCTTGCCACCGCACTCCAGCCTGGGCAACAGAGAGAGACTCCATCTCAAAACAATATATAAACTAAAATTTTAAAAACAACAATTTTTTTTTGTAGAGACTATGTCCCACTATATTGCCCAGGCTGGCCCCCAACTCCTGGCCTCAAGGGATTCTCCTACCTCAGCCTCCCAAAGTACTGAGATTATAGGTGTGGGCCACCCAACCACAGCCTTCTTGAGCATAGAAACACTAGACGACACTTCAGCACTGCATTGAAGGGCCATTTTAAACAGTGAAATTGGCTGTGGCGGTGGCTCACGCCTGTAATCCAACACTTGTGAAGCCGAGGTGGGTGGATCACCTGAGGTCAGGAGTTCAAGACCAGGCTGGCCAAAATGGTGAAACCCTGTCTCTACTAAAAACACAAAAAAATTAGCCAGGCATGGTGGTGGGCGATTGTAATACCAGCTGCTCTGGAGACTGAAGCAGGAGAACTGCTTGAACCCAGGAGGTGGAGGTTGTAGTGAGCTGAGATCACACCATTGCACTCCAGCCTGGGCGACAGAGTGAGACTTCATCTCAAAAAAAAAAAAAAAAACAATGAAATCACTGATGAAAAGTACAAAATGCAAAAAAATATGTGACACTAAATAGACCATGAAAAGGACACTTGTTACGGTATGAGAACGGAACAAGAAGTCAGGGTGTGGCTTTGTTTGAGTTCAGCGGGGAACACATCTCAGAGCAAGCGAAGTCTTTGCCACCCTGCACATGTCCATGAATAGCCATAAACGTGCCCTCAGCCTTCATTTGGGGGTTACATTTTTAGCAAGTAGAAAAGTTTTCAAATATTAGAATCATGAATAATGAGCATCCAAATCATAAATATGAACTCCTAAATTCTCCGTACAGCCAATGACTACTATGTGCATAAGAACATTTTACTAGAATATTTTTATTCTCTCTGCAGACCTTTCTCCTCGAATACGGGAGAAGGACATGAGTGAATTTAGAGATATCTGTGAGTTGAAGACTAAAGATATGGGAACTCATATACATCCATGCTACATAGCAGTGTTCAAACAGATACTGTGTCAGCTTAGGGACAGCCTGTCAGAGGGTGACTTACAGCTCATTCCCTGATGCAAGGCAAGCCAGACAAGAGTGAAGCCTCAGAGCCCCCAGGCTTTCTCTGCTGTGTCAGCTGTAAGCACTGACACTCTCTGCATTCATTCCCATGTGGAGAAGCGTCAGGAAATCGGTATGTCTTGGACCCACCAGTTGTGGACAGAAATGTAGCAACCCACCCAGCCATGTGTGGAGAGAACAGTCCAGGCAGCCTGGTGCTTCACAATTTTCCAGAACAGAGGGATGAGTAAACTCCTGGAGCTGTTCAGGCCCAGGGATTCTTCTAGGGCAATTGCATATTTGAAACACCAGACACTGCACTGACGGGTTTTATTTACTATTTTAAAGCACATATTAGAAATCATGAGTGTCGATGTATTTTTTTAAAAAAAGAAAACATTGTATTTGAAAGCACAGATAGTTTCCCGTATGGGGGAAGAAAAGGTATAGAACACAATTCCTTCAGAGTGTAATCTCCAAGCTGATCCACTGAATTCAGCAGAGACTTTCCTTTGTCATTGAAGTATATAATTTATTGCTTAGAATTTCATTTTTAGGGCCAGGCATGGTGGCTCATGCCTGTGATCCCAGCACTTTGGGAGGCAGAGGAGGGTGGATCACGAGGTCAGGAGTTTTAGACCAGCCTGGCCAACATAGTGAAGCCCCATCTGTACTAAAAATAGAAAAAAAATTAGCTGGATGTGGTGGCGGGCATCTGTAATTCCAGCTACTTGGGAGGCTAAGGCAAGGAGAACCAGGAGGCAGAGGTCACAGTGAGCCGATATCGCGCCACTGCACTCCAGCCCTGACGACAGTGCAAGATTCTGTCTCAAAAAATAAATAAATAAATAAGGAATTTCATTTTTAAAGGATGTATGGTACACACAATAGTTGAAAGTGATCATCTGAAGCTTTGCAGGGGATATCCAACCCCCAATTTTTGTGCATTTCCCCAGTTATGTTTTATTTTTATTTTTATTTTTTTGAGACAGGTTTTCACCTTGTTGCCCAGGCTGGAATGCAGGGCATAATCCTGGCTCACTGCAGCCTTGACCTCCCGGGCTCAGGTGATCCTCCTACCTCAGCCTCTTGAGTAGCTGGGACCACCACGCCACCACATCCAACTAATTTTTGCATTTTTTGCAGAGACAGGGTTTCGCCATGTTGCGTGGGCTGGTCTCGAACTCCAGAGCTCAAGCTATCTGCCGCCTCAACCTCCCAAAGTGCTGGGATTACAGGCATGAGCCACCACACCCACCTATCTTTCATTTTTCATTTAAAACATAGACTATTTTTAAGAGCAATTTTAAGTTCACAGCAAAATTGAGCAGAAAGTACAGAAAATTCCGGTATACCCTCTGCTCCATCCATGCACAGCCTCCCGAGCTACCAACATCCCCCCCCACCCCCGCCATAGTGGTACATTTCTTAAAATCCGGGAACCTACATTGACAAGTCGTTATCACCCCAAGTCCATAGTTTATATTAAGGCTCCCTTTTGCTGTTGTACACTCTGCGGGTTCTAACAAATATACAATGACATGTATCCATGATTATACTGTCATACAGAAGAGTCTCACTGCCCTAAAAATCCCCCGTGGTCTGCCTGTTCCCTCCTCGCTAACCCCCGGCAGCCACTGATCTCTTTACTGTTTTCATAGTTTTGCCTTTTCCAGAATGTCATGTGGTTGGAATCCTGCCTTTTCAGAGTGGTTAACCCCAAATTCTCAAGATCAATATAAATTTTTATTTATTTATTTATTTAGACAGAGTCTTGCTCTGTCATCCAGCTCACTCCAACCTCTGCCTCCTGGATTCAAGCAATTCTCCTGCCTCAGCCTCCTAAGTAGCTGGGATTACAAGCATGAATCACTACGCCCGGGTAATTTTTGTATTTTTGAGATGGAGTTTCACCATGTTGGTCAGGCTGTTCTCCAACTCCTGACCTCAGGTGATCTGCCCACCTCAGCCTCCCAAAGTGCTGGGATTACAGGTGTGAGCCACTGTGCCCGGCCAGATCAATATAAATTAATAACTCACCTATAAATCACTACGATGTAAGCAACTTGAGGTTTTAGTCATCATTGTATTCACGGTGCACAGGGACACTCACACACCTGTTGAATGGATGAACAGATGAACAGTCCGCCTCTCTGATTTTAAAAGAAAAATCAGAACACTAATCTAACAATAGTGAGTGGTTGTACTTAGTATTACTTAGAAAAAGAGATGCTAGTTCTTTTTATCCAGAATAAAGAGTAGCTTATGAAAAAGGAAGTCCAAGCTAGGGACAGTGGCTTATGCCTGTGGTCCCAGCTACTTGGGAGTCTGAGGCAAGAGGATGGCTTGAACCCAGGAGTTCAAGACCAGCCTGGGCAACACAGTGAGAACCTGTCTCCACAAAAAATTTGTTTCACATTATCTGAATATGATGGTACGTGCCTGTAGTCCCAGCTACTCTGGTGGCTGAGTTGGGAGGATCACTTGAACTCAGGAGTTCAAGGCTGCAAGTGAGCTCCGGATCACAGCATTACATTTCAGCCTGGGTGACAGAGTGAGACCTGTAGCTAAATAAAATAGGTGTCAATGCCAGACTCTAGGTCATGAAATTTGACTCAGATCTTAATATTTTTGCAACTTTTAAAATTCCAATTATATCTTCCATAAATAGGATTTCACCACTGATAGCATGGTTTACATGAATGGGATTTCTGCTCATCTTTTTCAAGTTTCGTATTTCGGGCACTCTTCAAATTATCTGTCATCCCCTATGCTAGGATATCCAGAGTGTCTGTGTAATGCCAAATATGATGAGAAGGTGAGCTCATGGATCTGGGATGCCTTGTCCCTATTTCTGGACCCCAGGATCATCCTTGCTTTTTTGACAATAAAGTCATGCTGCTGAGTCACGGGTAACTCAAACCCTCATCTGCAGTTACCTGCTTCTTGCCAGAACCCAAGAAACCTAGACAAGGGGCAGTTGTCACTGGCAGGGTAATGGAGGGAAGGGCAGGTGGGAAGGAGGCATCCAGGAAATAGACACACAGAAAGGAACATGTGAGTCTAAATAATAATCAGTGAGAGGTAAGTCCAGGGAAATGAAAGCATAGATCTGCCCCATTTTACATAATTAAGATGTTGAAAATGCATGCATAAATCAACTCATATTTCATTTGCAACAGGAGAACTGATGCTTAGGGGAATCTGGTAATGGTTCATTTTGTAGAGTGAAGTATTTGTCTGTAAAGTTAATACTCTCTTTCTAATTTAGCTGTATTTTATATCGATATTTCCCATTATCAGCTTTGAGAGAGGACTGTTGTGTCTCATCAAAGCACCCTGCCTAGCAGACAGGAAGAACAAACGCATGTTAGTGTGTCTAAATATGCCCTGGATTCAGTGTCTGAATTTACAATAGAAAATAAAGGAATGTTGCTCTTGAAGGCTGTCCTCTATCTCAGTAGAAAATGCCTTTTTCTGAAAGTATTTTCATGAAACTATTTCAGAGAAAGAGTAAGCTGCTCGTCATAACTGGGAGGAATTACCAACTGTGATGGCTTCTTAGCATTATTGTGGCTGTTCCCCAATGTCCCCTTCTCCCCCTATAGCTGGTATTTAGCTGGACACAAGACCCTGTAATAAAAATACATTTTCCAGACTCGCTGGCAACTATATTTGGTAATGTTTAAATTTTCTGGCCAATAGGATGTTAGCAAGGATGTCATGTGTGACTTCCAAGAAATGTCCTTAAAGTAAAGTTGTTCCCTTCCTCATCTCTTCCTTCTTTCTGGGGGCTAGAATGCAGATGTGATGACTGGAGCTCAGGTAGTCGTTTTGGACTATGAGGCAGCAATGCTAAGGATGGTAGAGAAACCACATAGCTGGATAGGAGCTCCCTGATGGTCCTGAAGCTTCTGAGACAGCCTTTGACTCCTACTTCTGGACTTCTACATAAAAGAGAAATCAAATGTGTCTTGTTTAAACAACTGTTGCTTTGCACTTTTGTTACTCAAAAGCTGAACATAAAACTAATTGATGCAGTCATTAAGGAAATGCTCATTTCATTCCATTGTAGCCTTTATGTAGATCAATTAAGCGGATTTATTAAACTCCTTTTTATATAAAAAAAATAGAGGCTCTTAACCTGAGGATTCACAAACTTAGAAGGGAAAAGTTTATCTTTATTTTTTACAACCTCTACTGAAATATAGCATTTTAATAATAATGTAGTATTAACAATATGAGTGACTTTGTCATTAATAGATATTTTCAGATTATAGGGCATATGTTACAGATATCGCAAATATTTATATTTACCACAATTTGCAATTAGGAGAGTTACTAAAGCCATTGCTAGATTTGGGTGTTAACGCATTAATGAAGAAGCAGGCTGGGTTCTCTGGGAAACAGATTCTGAGACAGACTTTAGCATGCAGGGTATTTATTAAGTAGTGCCTGTGGGATCAGTACCTGTGGAGGGAGGGAAAGGAAGCAAGATTGTGCGGAAGGAAAAGTCAGCTGCAATGCAGGCCCGACCATAGCCTCTGCTGACCACATGGGGGACTGTGGTCAGCAGAGGCTGTGGTCAGGCCTGCACTGGTTCATTTATTAGGTGATTTCTTCACGTGAACATCGTAGAGTGTACTTACACAGCCCAGATGGCACTAGGCACTGCTAAATTCCTGGGCTATATGGTGTAGCCTGTTGCTCCTAGGTTACAAATCTGTACAGCATATTACTGTACTAAGTACTGCAGCAATGGCAACACAGTAGTAAGTATTTGTGCATCTAAATGTGTCTAAACATAGTAAATGCACAGTAAAAATGGTATAAAACAGTATAAATGCAGTGGCTCATGCCAGTAATCCCAGCACTTTAGGAGGCCCAGGCAAAAATTTCACTTGAGCCCAGGAGTTCGAGACCAGCCTAGGCAACACAACAAGACCTTGTCTTTACAAAAAAAAAAAAAAATCAAAAGTTATCCAGGTAGGTGGCATGCACCTGCAATCCCAGCTGCCCAGGAGTTCAAGGTTGCAGTGAGTTTGATTGCACCACTGCACTCCACCCTGGGAGACAGAGTGAGATTCTGTCTCAAAAAAATAAATAAATAAATAAATAAAAAGATGAAAAACAGTACATTTGTTTAGGCACTTACCATGAATGGAGCTTGCAGGACTGGAAGTTTCTCTGGGCGAGTCAGCAGGTGAGTGGTGAGTAAATTTCAAGGCCTAGAACATAACTTTACACTGCTGTCGACTTTATAAACACTGTACACCTAGGCTACGCTAAAGTTCCTACAATTATTTTTCTTCAACAATAAATTAAACTTAGCACACTGTAACTTTTTTTGCTTTATAAACCCTTCAATTTCTAAAACTTTTTGACTGTTTCGTGGTAATATTTAGCTTAAAACACAAATGTGTTTTCAGCTGTACAAAAATATTCTTTCTTTACGTCCTTATCCTATAAGCTTTTTTCTATTTCTTTTGGTATTTTTACTTGTTACACTTTTCTTGGTAAAAACTGAGACACTAATGCACATATCAGCCTAGTCCTCCACAGGGTCAGGGTCATCAGTATCACCACTGTCTTCCACCTGCACACCTTGTCCCACTGGAAGGTCTTCAGGGACAGTAACACGCATGAAGACGTCACCTCCTATGATCACAATGTCTTCTTCTGAAATCCTTCCTGAAGGCCCTGCCTGAGGCTGTTTCACAGTTAACTTTTTTTTTTAATAAGTAGAAGAAGTACACTCTAGAATAATAATAAAAAACATAGTATAATAAGTACTCAAACCAGTTACACGGTTGTTTATTATCATTATCCAGTTTTTTTTTTGTTTTTTTTTTTTTTGAGATGGAGTCTCACTCTGTTGCCCAGGCTGGAGTGCAGTAGCATGATCTCTGCTCACTGCAACCTCTGCCTCCCAGGTTCAAGTGATTATTCTGCCTCAGCCTCCTGAGTAGCTGGGATTACAGGTATGCACCACCACACCCGGCTAATTTTTATATTTTTAGTAGAGATGAGGTTTCACCATGTTGGCCAGGCTGGTCTTGAACTCCTGACCTCAGGTGATCTGCCTGCCTCAGCCTCCCCAAGTGCTGGGATTATAGGCACGAGCCATCAGCACTGGCCCTTGGTGCACTCTTGCCTATGTCATCCGCATGCCTCTGCCCAGATCTCCTTGTCTCCCATCTTCTAATTATTCTCTTTCCATGTGTATGATTGTGGGGGGCCTTTGGCCAGGCCTCAGATGATAAGAAGTTGCCATTTACCAGAAATCACATGGCCAGACTTTCCCAAGCGTAAACAACTTGCAGCTGCCTCTATGTTTCCCAAGCGTAAACAACTTGAAGCTCCTCCCTCACCTCCCAGCTCCTTGCAGCTGCCTTTATAAGCTGCTTTCCCCTGCTGAATAAACGCGACTGGATCAGAGTCCTGTCTTGTCTCCATTCTTTGCGCCTCCTGTCCCTCTTTCATCCTCACTCCCTCTCCCTCGTCCCAGTTGTTGTCCTGCGGGTCGGGACATATGATCAGCTGGACAAGCCATTCACCACTACCCAGGAGTTTGTATACATTTTCACCTTGAGCTCTGCTCTGTCCATACAAAATGGGTAAACAGCTACACCACCCAAATCCCTGCCCATTAGGAGTGTTTTGCCTTGCCGCTGTCTTTCAAGGCCAGCCCTGAGTGAGATTGTAGTAGTATATTTCCTGTCATTTTCAGGCTGAACCCACAAACCAAGCCAAGTCATTCATAAACCAAACTTGCTCTTTCCTCTTCCACCAGCTGGTCAGGAGGGAACCCTCCTATAACCTTAGGTGGGTGCAGAGGGAGGGTTCTGGTGCAACTCCGGTGGTGGACGGCTTGGGGGTCTGAATAGACTGCACGTGCAGCTTGCTTGTGGCCCAGGTCCTGTCCACGCTCAATCCCAAATGTACAACTTCCATGTAACAATGGATTGTTGCTTGGCTTGCCTAACCTTATAATTTAACTCATCTGATGTAAGCCAGTTAGTGAAGGGCAGATCCAGGTGCAAGGTCACTTGGTATCCCACCATCAGGCGCTCCATTTCTACCAGGGCACAGCAGCATGCCAGGAGTTGTTTTGCCAAAGCATATGATCCTCCACTGCAGATGGCATGGCCTCGCTCCAGAACCCTGGGAGCCTGCCCTGTGATTCTCCCACTGGGGCATGCTGCAAGCTCTACACAGCATCTTTCTCATCACTCGTGCCTTTTGTACTATAGAGTGTGCTGGGTTGATGGCCCAATTGCAAGGCTACTTGCACTGCAGCCTGGACCTGCTGCAGAGTCCTTTCTTGTTCTCCGCTCCACCTCAAGCTGACAGCCATTCAGGTTAGCTGGTTATCATTGGTCAAGGTGGTATTTCCAGGTATGGAAGATGCTATCTCCAGAAGCCAAAGAGAACGTCCAGGTTTTGTGCTGCCTTCTTCATGGTGGGAAATACAAGACACAATCGTTTGATTTTGACTTCGGGTGGACTTTCCTGACATGCCCCTGCCCAGAGGACCCTTAAAATTGTTCCTGGTGTGCAGGCTCCTAAATCTCTGTAGTATTCATCTCCCACCCTCTGGAGCGTGGGTAACCTACCAACGCCTTTAACATGCTAGCCACTTTTTGCTCCCCTGGCCCGTTTAGCAGGATGTCATTCACCTAACAGACCAAGGCGATGTTCTGTAAAATGTCCAGATGGCCCAGATCACTTTGTATCATTCAGGGTCCAAACAACAAACAGAAGCCACAAAGTAATTTGGACAGAAAAAGTTTAATATAAAGAAGCAGTGATTCCAACGAAGGAGGAATTGTAAAGATGCTTGTGGGCAGTGCACAGAGGTAATCAGGGCATCAGGAACCTGCTTGTACTGGGGCAGAGTAAGTCCTGGGGTGTGCCATGTCTGCACTAGGGTTGTCCCAAGAAGCAACCCTGCAGGATACAGGTGAGTGAGCACTGGCAGGTAGATACATGGAGGAGTCAGGGTGTCAGGAGCTTAATCCCTAGCAGAGCAGTGTGAAGCCTGGGTGCATGTATCCTCACCGGGAGAGCCTCAGTGAGCTGGGCACCTAGCTGGGGCCAATGCTGTGAAGCTCACCAAGAACCCCATATTCTGAGTATGCAGCTGGGGCAGAGGCCCTCTTTTCTGTGCCTCTGGCAACCCTACAGTAGAAGCAAGAAGAAGCAAAACCCAAGCATGTCAGAAACAGCAAGAAAAGCCTTTTCTTTTCTGCGTGTTTTTTTGTTTGAGATGGAGTCTCACTGTGCTGCCAGGGTGGAGTGCAGTGGCGTGATCTTGGCTCATCACAACCTTCACCTCCCAGGTTCAAGTGAGTCTCCTGCCTCAGGCACCTGCCACCACACCCAGCAAATTTTTGTATTTTTAGTAGAGACAAGGTTTCACTATGTTGGCCAGGCTGGTCTCAAACTCCTGACCTCAGGTGATCCACCTGCCTCGGCCTCCCAAAGTGCTGGGATTACAGTCGTGAGCCACTGTGCCACACTGGAAAGCCTTTTCTTTTTGCTTTGTCACTCTAGGGCATCTACGACAAAGCTTAACATAATGCTCACCACAAGCGAGAAATGCTTAAAGTGTCTAGCTCCATTACCACAAAGCAGGTAGTACAGGGTGATTTGGAGATGAGGGTCAATATACCGAAAAATTGGCACAGACCAGATCATGACAGAAGGTGAAAAAGTTAATGTAGCCCTGAGGGGAAATTGTAAATGTATGCTGTCCATTCCATGTGAATGTGAACTATTTTGAATCCTCTTTTCAGATAGGGAGAGAAAAGAATGAATTCTCTAACAATGGCCACACACTATGTGTCTGAAAACTGTTAATCTGTTCTAGCAAAGATACTATATCTGGCATGGCAGGTGCAATGGGGGCTACTCTTATTTAGTTTCCAGTAGTTTAGTGTAATTCCATAGAATTCCTCGGCCAGTGCAGTGGCTCACACCTGTAATCTCAGCACTTTGGGAGGCCAAGGTGGGTGGATCATGAGGTCAGGAGATTGAGACCATCCTGGCCAAGATAGTGAAACCCTGTCTCCTCTAAAAGTACAAAAATTAGCTGGGAGTGGTGGTGCATGCCTATAATCCCAGCTGTTCAGGAGGCTGAGGCAGGAAAATTGCCTGAACCAGGGAGTCAGAGGTTGCAGTGAGCAGAGATCATGCCACTGCACTCCAGCCTGGTGACAGAGCAAGACTCCATCTCAAGAGAAAAAAAATAAAATAAAATAACTCTTCTCCTACATGGGTCATACTAGAGATATGGTGGTAACTATTACCCTTGCATCCTTCGGGTCCCTAAGGGTGGCATTAATCTCCTCAGCTCTTTCATCCCAGGATGCAATATTGTTTCTGATTTATTATGTTGGCGTGGGGTGGAAGGGGACTGTTTGGAGGCTTCTCCACTACTACAGCTCTTACGCCACAAGTCAATTCAGCGTATGTATAGGAGAGGATCACACACACTCCAGGAATCATTCATTTTTGGTTTCTTTTCATGGTTCAGGTTGAGCAGTCCCCTTTCTGGTCTCCCATCTCTCTTTGCCCTCAGGGACTCTGTGGTTTATTACCCACTTCCACAACTCTCTGTAGATCAAGCTCCTGGGCTGTCATTCCACCTGTAGATCAGGTGGGGGGCAAATATTTCTATCTCAATTTTTTCACGTGGGAAGACGGAGATAATGACTGGATGAGGTCTGTGGACCCAGGGGACTCATTGTCAGCCAGACCTTGGCCAGGACTCCATTTATTACCGGGTCTCCATATGCTTCCATTCTAATGAAGGCCATGATGATACTTCAGGTCTCTGGTTATCAATGCCAACTCAGACACTGTGTCTCACAGTCCTCAGAATATTTGGGTATTCCTCTTTCCCCATTTGCCATGGTGCCACACAATCCTTAATGAGGAGCCAGGCTTCTTTTCAGTCAACTGGTTCTGGATCTGAAAACTGCCTCAGGTCTGAAAACTTGGCAATGGAGCGTGACTTTTTACTGGGCTGTCTGCCTTCGCTTCCCGATCATTTATCATGATTCATTCTGACGGTGCAGGGTGAGCAGCGCCCCTTTTAGTCTCCCATCTCTTTTGCTCCCACGGACTCTGTGCTCTGTTACCCGCCTCCATAACTCTGTAGACCAGGCTCCTGGGCTGCCACTCCAACCTGGCCAGTTACTACGATCAATGCATTTGCCTGGCTTCTGATGGTGCACCAGTTGTGCCTCTGCAGATAGTGAAAGGAATCGCAACACTCCAGAAAGTACACTCACATAGGGCTTTCATAAAACTAAAGAAAATAATATAGCAGGATAAAGGCAAATGCCAGAGCTGTCCACGACATCCTGGTACATCTTCCTTTCAGGCACACAGGATGTACTTGATCTTAGGATGATAAACCACCAAGATACATACAAAATGCCTTGGTCTCAGGGAAATCACAATCTCACCTAAGGTGGTCTTTAATATCCTTCTGGTCACATAGCCAAAACCAGCTTGCACAATCAGGTTCCACTAAGATAACCTAACAGAAACCAGGTGCAAATAATCAACTGTACATTTTCACTAAACAATGGTGACAAGTTGGTACAGAATATCTGTAGTATTTTTTGGACTCAGTGCAGAACTACACTAGTAACTGGTTTGCAAATTCCATTCTGGATGGATCAAGGGTCAGCACCATGGCTCCAGGATCCCCTAGAGATAAGCACAAGGTCGCAACCAGGAAAAATCACCCCCATACCTACACAGAGAGTTAAGGGCCAAACCATCTCTGCTGTTTTGGGTTCTGTCATTCTCTCTGTTATCAGTAGGCCTAATTCTATAAGAACCTCTCCCATCCAGTATTGGCCTACAGAGGAGAGCTAAGTCTGAATTTCTTTTATTTATTTATTTACTTACTTATTTACTTTATTTATTTATTTATTTATGAGACAGGGTCTTGCTCTTTCACCCAGGCTGGACTGCAGTAGGTGTAATCTTGGCTCATTGCAGCCTCGGACTCCCAGGCCCAAGCAATCCTCCCGCCTCAGCCTCCCGAGTAGCTGGGACTACAGGTATGTGGCACCAAGCCTGGTTAATTTTTGTATTTTTTGTAGAGACGGGGTTTTGCCACATTGCCCAGGTTAGTCTCAAACTCCTGGACTCAAGTGATCCTCCCACCTTGGCCTCCCAAGGTGTTGAGATTACAGGTGTGAGCCACCCTACCCAGCCTATATTTTTTATTGATGCTGGCATCCCTCTCATCCGGACATTCTGATATCCTCAGAATGGTTGTCCTCTGCGCCTCCCTATGGCACATGATCATTCGGTGGGTTTTCTGGACTTTCTGCAGTGTGTCTACTCCAGCAGGTACTGCCCTTGACCTTGTGACACCTTCCTCTACCGTCCACCAGGGAAATGGCTTTTCTACCCCACTTAGTACGGGCCTTTAGTGTTTTCATGCTTCTAAGAGTGAGTTCACAGAATCTCTGAGAATCTTTGTCAGGATGTTAAATTGTGTATTATGGGATAGAATGCTCCCAAATCAACACAGTCTCCCTTATCCAATCTCATGTTCTGGCCACCTTGATCAAGCACCCTCCGCACTCAGTCCCATATGTCCTTCCTAGCTTCTTGCTGGTGTATGTAACAAGTCCCTAAGGGCTGATGCAGCCGCAAATGGAAGGAGCTTGGGTCCCAAAACTTCCACAGAGAAGGCTGGCTACCAACCTGGAACACTCACCCAAGACTGCTGCAGGAGTTGGTTTGAACCATTATGTTTCAGGGCCTATTTATCACAGCAGTTTAGCTTGCTTTGTTGATAGATTTAGATTTAGTGGCAGAACCTCCAAATTCTATAGATACATGGATCTCAGTCCTAACCCCATCTGAAACACAATCAGATAAAAAAATTGAAAGCCCAGAGAAGGTCACGAATTTGTCTGTGGTCATACAACGTGGCTGGGATTAGGACCCAACTCTCCTGGCACTCAATCCAGTTTTCTTTCCCCTCTGCTATTCTGCCTTCTGTGGTCCTACATAAGTGGGCTTGTTTGTATAACATATGCAACCGTGAGATTTCTATTTCAGCAAGAGGAAGGGACAGGAAGAAAGAGAGGGAATGCATTTTCTTGGCCTGAATTAGTGTGAGTCACTAGTTACCTACAGTGACTAAATTACCTAGAATGAACATTCAACTCTGCATCACATAGAGTTAAAATGACAGGTCTGCTTAATATTGTTTCTAGCATTCATTATTTCATTTTAGGCAAACATGACCATTCAGTGTGTGGGGACCACAGTGTCATTAGGTCCCAATCAGTTCTCAATTATACTGTTATCTTAGAGGGGGAATAATGTGGAATTTGACTGTAGAGGAGTGTTGATTTGACTGCTACAGTTTATTTTACATATAGAAATAAAATAACGTGTAGCAAAAGCATTGATTACAAAGATGATAATGAAATTAATAACTAGTATTTATAATAGTATAATAATAGTATAATAGTATAGTATTTAAGATTGCTTGAGCGCAGGAGTTCAAGCTTGTAGTGAGCTATGATTGTGCCACTGCACTCCAGCCTGAGCAAGACCTTGTCCCAAGAAAAGGTCAATTCCATCGACCTTTCTAAGGTGTACACCATCAAGGGGCGGCTCCATCCCCAGGCCTTTGGTTCACGAGACATTCTGAATTAAGAAACGTAGGGCAGATCACTTTGAGCAAAAGCTCCTGTGATGGCTCTCAGTCCTGCTCTTTTGGGTATATGTCCCTCTGTTTAAAAATAAAGTTTATATGGATTAAAAAAATATAAAAAAGGTCAGTTCCAGAAACTCAGTGTGAATAAAGCATTTTACTTGCTTTTTCTATTAATCTATAACATATGTTGGTTTTTAAAAAAGCATATAAGAGCTATGCAAATTGGAGCTTCAAGACAACTTCCCACCTCCCTAGGAGGAGATGGCTGCCCTAAACCCCCATGCATAGAAATCCTCCCACTGCCAGGGCTTAAATTTAATGTTGGGGAAATGAAAACCGCAAGCTAAGGCCAAAGCCTGGGTCCTGAGTGACCAGCAGAACGAGGACCACCTCGGTTTCAGGCTGAGGTGCGTATTCCAGGGGACGATCTCTAGCTGGCTCTTAAACATTCAGACTTCAAGCTCTACTTACAGTGTGAAGGTGTTTCAAAAGACGTGATACAAGTAACCGTGAGTGTGCAAATGCTCTGCGATGTGCTAGGCACTATTTGAATTTCATCTATTTTATGATTTTTTGTTTCTAGCGTCACGGTTAGATACATCACAGATTCAAATGCTTTTTTCTTAAGTACAGTTCTACTGCACTGTAACTGAGTTAGCTTGCTTTAAGTGGATTTGTTAAGGAAAAGTTTCACCTTGGTCAGTAACAAAAAATGTGGGAAAAGAGCAAGGAGAAAGAAAGCAGCCTGGGGAAAAGCGACCTCAGCCAGGGAGAGGTTTCGGGACCCGGAGGGTCGGGGTGGACGGACTGGGGGGCCGGCCAGGTGGAAGCCGGCTCAGGACCTCTCCCGGAGAGGACACCGCCCTAGGCTCACTGAAAGGAAAGGGGCAGCGGACCCACGGGCAGAGCCACTGGCCCTGCGCCAATCCCGCAGGGCTCAAAGGAGGGGACACCTCCGACGAGACAAAGGCCACAGCAACAGCAGGCACAGAGTGCGCGTGCGCCACGGAACACGCGTGCGCGCTGCGGTCAGCGCCGCGGCCGGAGGCGTAGGGGGAGGACGATCGGGAAAGGGCAGCGCCGAGAGGAGCGAGCCGGGAGGCGCGGGACGGCCGAGCGGTGGGGCGCTCTCGCGCGCCTACTGGTGGCCGGAGGAGAAGGCGCCCGCGGACGCTGCCCGCCCCCTCCCCTGGGGAGGCTCGTGCTCCGGCTGCTCGCGCCTGCGCCGCCCGCCAGCCTCGGGAACGCGCCCTCTCACCGGCGCGCGCCCTCGCAGTCACCGCCACCCACCAGCTCCGGCACCAGCAGCAGCGCCACTGCCACCGCCCCCCTTCTGCCGCCGCCACCACAGCCACCTTCTCCTCCTCCGCCGTCCTCTCCCGTCGTCGCCCCTGTGGACTATCAGGTAAGCGCCGAGACTCCGAGATCTGCCTCGCCGTCCGCCCCTGTGCGCCCCCGCGCCGCCGCCCCTCGCCCTCTCCCGTCGCAGACCGGCATCGGTCAGGGCTACCGCAGGGCCCCTCCCTGCTCCCCCTGTTCGGGGGCTGGGGCCAGGGCGGCCTGGAAAGGGACGTGAGCAAGGGATGCACGCACGCGTGTGTTTGTGCTGGAGGGTCCGCACCTCCCGCCTCGCGCCGACCCCAGGTGGAAGCTGTGCTCGCAGGGTGGGGCGCGGCGGCGTTGACTTGGGGGAGGGGGCTACTTTTCACTCTCCATCGCAGCCTCTTGCCAAAATGGGCGTGTGTGTGTGTGTGTGTGGAGGAGGTCCAATAACGACCCCCAAAACCGAACCTGAAATCCGCTGTCCCTGCCGCTTTTCGCCGTCAGCCCTAAAGAAGATGCGGATCCGGTTCTAGAAAAGATGATTCCCTGCATGCCCCTCCCGGCCCCTCCCGAGCAGTGGTTCCGACAGGGCCTTCACTGCCCCTGGTTTTAGATGGTGGCCGGCCCCCTCCCCATTTCCTCCTTCAGAAACCCGTAGGGGACATTTGGGGGCTGGGAGGAATCGAGGAGATGGGGAGGGGTCCAGGCGCTGTCACTTTAGCTGCCCTTCCCCCTGCGCACGCCTGGCACAGAGACGCGAGCAGCGACGTTCCTGAGAGCGGTGCGCGGCTCCCAGTGTGCACGCTCGCAAAGGCAGGGGTCACCTGGCCTGGCGACATGGACGGACTCGGCGGCCGCCGATCCCCGCTCGCGGGCAGGCACAGCTGCAGCCTTGCACTGACGGGCGCAGGGGCTGCAGGTGCATCTCGGGGCGGGTTTCTTTCTCAGCGCTCGACTCGCCGGGCTCCCGGCGTGTGCGCTCCCTGCCGGAGGCGCGGGGCTGGCGCGCAGGGCTCGCTCCTCACTGCGGCAGTGGGTGTGGACTCTGGTGGGCGAGGAGGGGGAAGGATAGTCTGTGCCTCCTCCCACTCCCGCCCCCACCCCCGTTTTTTTCCCCTCGGAACGCGAGGTGCCATCTTTTTTCGGCGTGTCACGTCTTTACGGTGCCATGCCAAACCGGGTCGCCAGGCTTCGGAGGACAGGGCGGGGCCTGGCATTAAAGGAAGGGGGACAGTCGGCGCAAAATCTTGGCGTTTTGCTGCTGCGGGCATGAGCACTGAGGGCGTTCACCCAGCACCTCCTTCGGGGGCTCTTTGCTTTGTCTGTGGAGGTTACGTGATCTACGTTCTCAGCCCTGGTTTCTGGCTTTTATTCTGAGGGTGTTTAGCCAACCTCCCTACTACCCCCACGCACCTCTCTTTCCTTTTTTCGCTCCTCATTTCCGAGCCCATTGTTGGATTTCCAGGCTTGCTGGGGTAGATGAACCTGAGTCAACCCCCGGCCCCCAGCACGCCTGGAACGGGCGTGACCGCGCACAGCCTCGTCTCGAAGTCTGTCGGCGCCAGGAGGCTTTTGAAGGGATGGGATTCGAGTCTCTGCGCGCGCTGCGGGCAGTGGTAGTGGGATCACACCCCTCCCTATACCCTGAGTGTCCTGAGGACCACGCCACATCAGGTTGCTCAGCGAGGGATGCTGGCTACCTATTCTGGGATGGTTGGGGAGCCCCGGCGGGGCCCCTCCAGCTTTACGCCCTGTTGCTTCGCCTGGCGGGAGAAAGTGAGGAGGGAGGCATAAGGTGCCTGGTGCTGTGGCCACAGCCATCTTTCTGAGCCCACTTGAGGGGGCACGGAGGGGGCATTGCCATGGGAACCACAGGCGTCTGGAGAGGGGACCTTGGGGCTGACCCCACCCCTTCCCCGAGGAGATTGTGGACCCTAGGGTAGGCGGGGCTGCGCCCAGTCAGCCTCCCGGAGGACACAGGAGGAAGGCCCAAGCCCTGCGCCTGTGACTCTTTCTAATTGGCCCCTGGCGGCCGCAGACACGCAGATAGGTGGCCCAGGATGCATTTTTATTAATATTATGGCCGTACTGATTAATATTCTTTATCTGAAATGCGGGATTTTCACCCGAGTCCAAGTTCACCGCACCCCCAAAACCGAGTCTGGGGCGACAGGGGGAACTCCTGGCCAACGAATCTGAGCCTCGCCCTCCTGTGATGAACCTGGTACGTGCGGTTTTCTGGTTATGTCACTGAACACTGGCGCGGGGGGCGCACTTCTGAAACGAATGAGCATCTAGGGGCTGGATCCTCCACGCGGGCCGCCCAGGTTGATCTGAATTTCTGAGGAATGGCTTGGCTTGGGGGGACGAGAGCCCGCCCAGGACCAGGCCGACCCTCCTCGACTGTGGCATCGAGGGCTGGAGCCAGGTTGTGCGAGGTTCCCCGCGTGGCTGGGCCCGCCGCGAGGGGTTGCAGAGCGGCTAAGGATCGATTTAAGCATCTCCTCTCCTCCCTCGCCCCCAGACAGAGCTGGACGCGGGATTCTCGTTCCAGATGGAGCGAGGGTCTTGGGGCGGCCCTGGAAAAAGGGAGCCCACAGTCACAGCTGCCTGTTGCCCTCTCTGCCTGAGCAGAGGCGTCACCTCCCGTCGTTGGAGGAAAGGGAGCCCGGTGGGGGTGAGCGCATTTAGCCCAGTGCTGGGAACAAAGCGCAATCCTCGCTTCTGCGATTTCGCTCCATTTTGAAATGTGTTGGCGCTTTAGTGGGGCCACTGCGGTGGTCAAGACTGGGAATCTGTTAATGAAGGAACCTCGGGGGGACGGTCCTTCGTGTGACAGTTGGGAAACTCCATCCTGGCTCTGCGCGCGCTTTAAGGAAATGGCTTCGCCCCAGGACCTCAAGGGATGCAGCGTTTGCGAGGATGACAGTGGGGCGCTGAACCAGCCGCCGCGCCTCTGGAAATGTCTGGGCAGGGATCCCGGGGCCATCGACGACTCCTCCCCATCCCCAGCAGGCGGGAGCTCTTACATTCCAAGCGACTCCCCTCACCCTCTGGTGCTCACACACCTGTAACTCCAAGCCTCCCTCTCAGAATGGTCTGGGTTGGAAGGGATGATGGGGCCTGGGAAAGCGACTGCCCAGCTCACACCTCTGCGCGTTCAGGCTCCAGGCTCAGCAGGACCAACTTGAGTTCTATCTGATGCCCCCACCCCCTTAACTGACTCGTCCTACAGCAGACAGGGAAATGTCTTTCCTACAGGGTTTGATTCTGGTGTGTCATTTTGTGTTTTGTGATGACTGCTTATATTTACTGTATAATAATTATTTATTTCCCATCTCCAAATCCTCCATCTACATAAATAAATTAATGGATAAACAGATAAATGTGTCTCCTCCCCCAACACCCCCGCCCCACCCCGTGCTTCTCCAGTCGGTAGTGACCCTTGAAGCTGATCCATTCCTTGGCCAAGTTTGCCGCCCTAACAGATGTTTAATAGGAATAAACTGGCTTGGCTCTTGAGTTCGCCTTTGGAGGATGTGGGGAATGGGCTTGTTGGCTTCGCTGGTTTTTGGATGAGTGACAGTCCATGACTGTTCCTACCCGCACAGACCTGGAGGGCGTGGCTTTTAAGCGGTTTCTAGTATCAGGCACTGCTCCTCTGACAGGAACAAAACAAATGGATACTGCGCATAAATTGCTAGAAAACTTAGAATCGGTTTGGTTGAGGAAAGGTCAGATTTATTCCGGTTGGAAAGAGAGGCCTTTCTATTAAATGTGCCCTTTGACCCTTGGAGGTCAATGCCAGCCTAGAGATGTGATAAGATTGTGGTTTTCCTTCTGCCTTTTTAACATCCATTGATGCAGTCCGTTGTTGAAAATTTTAAGGAACTGTGTTTTATTCCACATTCCCTCAGCATTTATGTGTGGTTTGAGTGGCTCTGTGGCTATGTGTAGGAACATATGTTATTTTTCCAATTGGACATGTGATAATTTTCCAACTGGACCTTGCCTTCTACTGATGTATTCATTAGCATCTTCCTTGCTCTCTCCTTGAAAAAGAATCACTCAAAAACAAATAAAAACACCCATAGGGTCCTAATACAGTGCTAGCCATACAAGAGGTATTTGGTCTATACCAAATGGATTTCATCCATGAAGGATAAATGGGGAAATACAGGTGAAGAGAAAACAGAATGGGGGGCTTTGTTCATGGTCAAGGCAGCAGGGAGGGTTTGGGGACAAATCCAGTTCAGTCTCTCCCAGCCCTGTGTCCCAGTGATGCTCAGACAGCTGCCTATGCTCATGGGGTGGCTGCCCACAGCCTTCCACCCTCCCCCTCCTCACGGCAGCACTTCCTCAGCCTGGTCCCCATGGCCCACCTCCTTCTTATTGGCCAGAGGTGAAGATGAGAGGAAAGGAGAGAGGCCACGCTCTACCCTAGGAAAGGAAGACCCTGCCCTGGCATGTTTTGGCACCTGGTGCAGTAGGTCAGTGGGAAACAGGTGAGGAACCGCATTTGACTCTGCTCCTTCCTCCACCACTTTCCTCATCGCTGTGTTCAGAGACCCCCCCGAAGCTCCTCCACACTCTGGGAAACATCCCCCTGGCCACTCTTAATGCCCAGGAATTCGGTGCTTCCACTAATGACTTGGACCTGGCGTTTGGGGGTCACCTCAAAAGGTGACAGGAAGAGAAGACACCAGCCTCACCCGCTGAGCTACAGCAGGGAGAGGAGCCCTCGTGGACTCTCCGCTGTTTTCCTGTAAAACCATGATTCTCAGCTGTGGGCCACTGAGATGTCTAGAGAGATGTTTTCATTTTCACAACTCAGGGAGGGTGCCACAGACATCTCACGAGTAGAGGCTAGGGCTGCTGCTAAACATCCTGCAAGGCACAGGACAGTCTCCTGCATCAAAATATGACCCAACCCCGAATGTCACCACTGCTGGGGTTGACACTGGCACTGCTATCTTAATTACATTCGTTGAGTGTCTTCTAGGAGGCCCTGTTCTAAACACTTGTCTCAGATGATCTCATTTAATTCTCACAACAGTGCTCCTATGTACCAGGTGCTGTTATTATCTCCGTGCTAAAGGTCACAGAGCCAGTGGGTGGTGGAGCTGGGTGCCTGACACTAGCTCCCTCCCCTCTCAGCCCCATGTGGGTTTACTTGGCCATTGTGGACTAGTCTGGGAACCCAAATATGATCTATAACACTGACCCAGTAGAGACTGGGCACAGTGGCTCATGCCTGTAATCCCAGCACTTTGGGAGGCCAAGATGGGTGGTTCACCTGAGGTCAGGAGTTCGAGACCAGCCTGGCCAACATAGTGAAACCCCATCTCTTAAAAAAAAAAAAAAAAAAAATTGACCCAGTAGAATATTGATTCCTAAACCACTGTCTCACAAATGAACTTTTACAAGAGTCTGTAATTGGAGCATGACCCAGAACAAAGTTAGAGAGATGTGGAGTTGAAACGCTCAATTTCTGATCTGGCCCTGACATGGACAGCAAGGCATTCCACTCTACCTTGGTGCTCTGTTTATAAAACAAAGAGAAAATATCTCTTCCCAAGATCCTTAAACCTCTTCCCCCTAATCCAGGATTTCTGGACTGCTCTGCCATATGAAGGGGTGGCTGGTTTGATTGACTCAGGGAAGGCTGGAAATCAAGAATAGGGGATCAAGATGTAGAATCAGTGTGGCCAAGGTCAAGTCTCTGAATTTTTAGGGACATCAGATCCCCATCTTAGGTTCTGTACCTCGGAGAGGTGAGAGTGTCAGCGCCCACTGAGGAGGCCCAGCTTTGAGATTGTGGATGTGGGTTGAGTTGGGTGGACGTAGGCAAATCCTCATGTAAGAATCCCTTGGCAAGGATGGGCCTGGGAGGCTTGCAGTAAATATTCTGTTGTGCTGCAGTGCCTTGGGGCTACCTGAGAATCCTCTGTCTCGCTCCTGTTGCCTTGCCAAAGGGGTTGCTGTCTGAGAATTCCTCTCCCTAGGTGCCATGCTCCTGCCACCTCTGCCAGGTTCCCTGCCTGCCCAGATGGCTCCCAACTGCATGTGAGGAGGAGTTTGAGGCTGGTCACCCCCCAGGACAGGTTTTGAGCTTTCTGGGTTCCCCAGTTAGGAAACTTTCTGTAGGCATTCGGATAGAACAGGCTTCAGCAAAATGCAAACTCGAATGACTTCCAGGTTTATTCTATTGATTTTCTTTGCTTTGTTCATATTTCATCAAGCTTCATGCTGAGCCAAAGCAGGAACCTGATAGAAATCCAAACACCAGGTCAGTGAGTCCCCAAGAAATGCATTTTGTGCAAAGGCCGTTTAAGGAAGGTTTAGGAACAGCTCAGGGGCAGACACTGTTCCCCCTCCCCCCAGTCCCCAGTCCAGGGCAGTGTCCTGCATGTGGAGGCAGTCTGGCCTCATGGTTAAGAAGGTAGGCTCCTATCAGGCCTCCTGGGCACAAGTCCCAGCTCCCTGCTCACTGTGGGACCTAAGCCATGTTGTTTAGCTGTTTGGAGAGTTTTTTTTATCATCCATAACTTGGGGTGTGATGGTACCTGTCTCACAGGTTGCCATGGAGTTTAAACAAGCTAACCCGGTACTTACCAGGGCCCAGCAGATAGTAACTGCTTAGTAAATGGCATCATCGGCAGGGTCCTGCGGATGAGTGCTTGGGATTGGCTGAATGAGCAGAGGTGTCTAAAGACCCTGATGATGGAATTAGTTGTACAGATAAATTGTTAACCGAGCAAGGATAAAGATAGGAAAAGTGGGCAACTGCCCAGCTCCCCTGCAGCCAAGCTTTGTTTGGGCAGAAGCGGATCCTCTGAAAATTGCACACATCCATGTTTAAATGTACACACAGAACTCTTGCCACAGGCAAGCAGAGATTTGTCATCTGCTGTCCCTGCTTCTTCCTTCCTGAAATCCACTCCATGCCAGGAATAGACTGCATTCTCTCCACCAACCCAAACTGACCTGCCCTTTCTCCAGCCATCCTGGGAAGGGTAACCTGGCTTAGTGCATCGGGTTCAGAGATCTTTCCAGTTTACTCATTGAACAAAAAGTGAGGGCTGATCGAGACAATAATGGCAGTTAGGGAGGCGAAGGAGGTGAAAGAGATTTTACAAATGAAATAATTCAACAGAGTGCTGACAGTAAACAGGCAAACAGGCTTCAGGGTGATCAGTTGAGAATAGAGTGGAGAAAGGTTAAATAAAGCAAACTTGTGGTGTACTGAATCTTAGGAATTCCATGTATCCAATAGGCATCGTTGTTTATGAATTAATAAATTAGGTCTAAGAAGCCTTCTTATCCCTTAAATCAAGACTGAGTACCAATATGTCAGTTTTAAAAAGTCATTCCATCAGAAAATCATTTAAATAATACACATACATTTTCAAGATTTTACTTTAACTGAAACTATATAAATGTGGATATTCGCTCACCCATCTTTTGACACAGGGCTCGGGTCTTGTCTTGGTGTCTGGATCACCCAGTTGAAATTCCTTGTCTCCTTTGCCTATGCTGCATTAATAATGCACTGTCTGGGCCTTACGATTTCAGTTTGGATTTTGGGTTTATATTGTGGAGTCATCTGAATGCAGAATCCCTCAGGGAGTTTACTTTTTTTTTTTTTCCATGGTCTTTATCATACCATTTGATAGGAAATATTACTCACCTTTATGAAGTCTTTCCAAAATATTCAACTTAATTTTCTTAAAATCAGTGAATGATTTGAAGAGTTTATCTTTCCCTCTGCACTTCTACTCCATAAGCTTGCACCTTATTTATTTTTTATTTATTTATTTTTTTTGAGCTGGAGTCTTACTCTGTTACCCAGGCTGGAGTGCAGTGGTACGATCTCAGCTCATTGCGACCTCCGTCTCCTTTGTTCAAGCAATTCTCCTGCCTCAGCCTCCCCAGTAGCTGGGACTACAGGCACCCACCATAATGCCCAGCTAAGTTTTGTATTTTTGTAAAGATGAGGTTTCACCATGTTGGCCAGGCTGGTCTCGAACTTCTGACCCTGGTGATCCACCCACCTCAGCCTCCCAAAGTGCTGGGGTTATAAGTGTGAGCCACTGCACCCAACCACCTTGCCCCTTATTTAGGGTATGTGATTATTATAGCAAGTAGGGTGGACCTGGAAGGTTTTGAATGGGCACAGAGGACCTTTAGTAAGTGCTTGGCTGTGATAAGAGGCCGTCCTGACTGCAGGCATCAGGCTTTGTGGCCCCCAGCCTTGCATATTTACAGACCTTCGTGTCTTATTCTTACAGGGTATCAGGAGAACACCTACTGGGGAGACCGTTAAATAAGTAAAAGGTGGGCGTTCTCCCCACCCATCTTCTGCCTGTCTGCCAGGACTAACACAGCACTTTGAAGTCGTTCACATAGAATCCCAACTTAAGAGGGCATTACAAAATCCTCCCCATCAGACTGAAAATAAGTTTAAATTCCCTTTGCTATATTAACCCCCCCCCGAGGAAAGAGTCTCAGATCAATGTCCAATAACTAAAAACAGTTTTAAGTCAGCAAGTGAGAATTAAATCCGAAGCCATTGATAATAATGTTTCATTCATTCCTCTCCTTTGGCCCTGTCCACCCTACTGCTAAATCCAGGCATCAAAGAGAAGAGGGACATAATTATCTCTGGTCTCAGCTGCTGGTTTTCCTTGCAGCCTGTGGCCCAGTTTTCTATTTTACTGGGAAGGCTGGTGATGTTGTCTTGGGATCTAAGTCTGCAATTTTACTGCAAAAAGTCCAGGGATGCGCTTTCATCCTTGTGTCCTCCTCCCTGGGATAGCAAGGATATTAGAAGATCCCTGGATCCGTAATTGCTTGTCATGTGATCTACAGATGGCACAGAATGCCAGGAACGAAGTGCTGGGAAGGACCCCATTCATGGAACCGTGGGACGGTGCTCCTCCCCCAGCGTAAAGGACAGCTCTTCCTCCTGAATTGGAGCCAGTGTTCTAAACCATGTGTCAACAGGGTTGTCCTGGATGGGGTCCAGTTCTGCCATTGATTTGCAGGCCCTTTCAGGAGTGCCTCTTTCCAGTTGTTGTTAATTGGACAGTGGCACCAAACTATTGTCTTATCTCATCCCCCTCGAATGGCCTACCCCTCAAAAAGAGACTTCTTGGGTAATTAATAATCTAAAGCCAAATGCTTAAATGCCTAAGGGAAGGTTACAACCTAATGAATCTCTTTGGTTATATGTATAAAAATGAGGCCAGGCTCAGTGGCACGCACTTGTAATCCCAGCACTTTAGGAGGCTGAGGTGGGAGGATCACTTGAAACCAGGAGTTTGAGACTAGCCTGGCCAAAACAAAGCAAGACCCTGTCTCTACAAAAGAAAACTGAAAATCAGCGGGCTGTGATGGCATGCGTCTGTAGCCCTAGCTACTGGGGAGGCTGAAGCAGGAGGATTGCTTGAGCCCAGGAGTTCAAGGCTACAGTGAGCTATGATTGTGCCACAGCACTCCAGCCTGGATAACACAGCAAGACCCTATCTCTAAATTTTTTTTTAATTCTGTTTGTATTTACATGTATCTAAACATGAATATTCACTACCTATTTGTTGCATGCCTGGATTTTTTTATACTGGGCTTGCTGAAAACCTGAGCAGCCTTGACAGTGCATCAGAATTTAAGTCAGCATATGTTAACAAGCCAAGTAAAGGTTATATATGCAAATAAAACTGTTGTCTGTAACCTCCTGTTACACTGGGGCATAGCAAAATCATGGCGTAGATGCATATGAACCTGTCCGTTGCATAGCTGCTCATTGTCAGGAAACATGAGGAATAGCCGTTTGGAAGAGTCGCCAGCCCTCCCACCATCCGTTTTCTGTCTTGCCTTTTCCCTGTGAGCAGGGGAAATTCCACGCTGGCCCCAATCCCCAGTGCAGCAGCTCAGCCTCTGCCTCCCTCTGCTGCTGCTCTCCATGAGGCCAGCTTAGAAATGGAGGATTTTACAGAACATCCCTAAATCCGCTTGAATAATGGAGTGATCATTCATAAACTCACCTGAACCTTCTTAAAACCTATTTAATATTTTTCCCGGATGATCCTACGGGGATAACTTGCATCCTGGGCTTCTCTCCACCGGGTTCAGTTCTTCCTTTAGTGCTGAAGTTCCTCCCTTAGCATCTCAGCTGCGCCTGAGAAAAGGCCAGCGGCATCGCACTCTGTTCCCTGTGGAGTGTTAATAAAGACTGAATAAATTGAAATAAATCCCTTTCAATGTCACTAAAGTGCTATAAATAATCATGAACCAATGTGTGATGGCTGATGAGAAAGGCAAGAAAAAACTTTTAATCAGTAGGATTCATGCTATAAGTTGACAATGTGGGCCAAGAAAAAAAAAAAAATCTTAAAAAAGATCTTATCATTTGTTGCCAGCAAGACTGAATTCCAGAAGTCAGCCACTCCCTCATCTTGTGCGCCCCTGTTATCACTGGCTGCTTAGGGTTGTCAAGCCCTGAATTTAATTGCAGACTTCCCATTTTTCACCTAAGAAATTTTCGGCCAAGATTAAGATTTCCCGTGCCTCCACATTTCCATCTGTGAAATGGAGATTGTGCTGTCTTCCCCCTCAGAATGGACAATATTGTGGTCTCTCCTCTCTTCACGTAGTCATAGAACTGAAATAAAACAAGACAATTCTTTTGAGCTTCTCAGAATTGCTGCAGGGGTGGGGGATGCCTTCCAGGAGCCGAGGTCAGGTGCTGATCTGAAGTCTTTCATGGGCTGACTTTAGCCTGATCTGAAATAGTATAGCTGCTGCCACCTGGCTCCCTTAGCGCCAGTCAGACGGTGCAGCTGGTTCCTGGGGTGAGGGCTCAGCCAGCAGGGCCCGTGCCCAGGAGGGATGCATGGGTGGCCACAGTCTAGCCTTCACTGATCTTGTCTGTCCCCTTCTTTAGAAGGAAGGAGACCCAAACCAGGGTGCAAGACGATGGGTGGGGGTGCCTTGAGCATGACTTCAAGTGATTTCCAGCCCCTGTCAGTGCTGACTTCTCCAGGGAAGGGCTGGGACTTCCTTCTTGGCTCATGTCATGACCTTTGGATGGAATTTCCTGGGAGCTTTTGCGTTTTTTCCGGAGTTTTCAGTTTCCTCCTAATCAGACAGGGACTTGGTACAGAATCTCATATTCTAATTATGCTCAGGAACAGCCTCTCCCGGCCGCTCACAGTGTTTAGCATGTGACAGGAATTGATTAAGGCAAGAGTGATTAAATTAAAGCCAGGCGTTGACTTGGATGGTGTAATATTCTGATGACTGGTGGCAAAGGCACGGTGAAGGCCCGTTAATTGAACTGCTTGCACCTGGAATTTGAACTGAGCCAGAGTGGGGCTGAAGTCAATTTGCCTTCACCCTGTGAATGGAGGGTTACTCTGGAGTGTGGATGGTGGGAGGTCAGGGAATATGTGTAACCCCACCCTGACAATGGCCCATCTCTTCTCCAGCGTGGCCAGGTTTGGGTGCCAGTCCTGGGTGTCCAGTGGCCCCACAGCCTTGCATTTTAGTAAAATGCTGCCCCCATTACTGCCTGGTCTGCTCCACTTCGGTCACTGAAATCTGCCATCTTTCAGTCCCCAGTATGGCAAATCGTGGAGCCTTAAGCTCTTCTCCTCCCTCTGCATCCTGAACAGACCCGTCAGTTTCTTCCAGGCATTACCTCAGTTTGTCCCCTCTCTTTCCAGTCACATTCTCACCATAATAAAATGAGTTTAGGCCTTATCACCTCACCCTCAGATCTTTATGGAAACAGTAATGAGTTGTTCCCTGTTTCAGTTCCAAAATTCATACCCAATCCGTTTTGCATGCCACTGCCAAATTCTTCCCAGAGCAGCCCTGTCACCTGCCCTGGCCCTCTCCAAATGTGGTCCTGCCATGGCATCGCCTGCTAAGCCAAGCTGGCCTTGAGCTGCCGGCCCGGGTCCCCACGCCTCGGCTCACCTCCCTGCCCAGTCCCACCTCCCGCTTCCCGCCAGCCTACCCCGTGGCTCCTTCATAGACACCGTGCTCTTTCTGCCCCTTGCTCACCCATGGCAGCCTTGCCCCTCTCTCCCTGCCCCACCCCCTATTTCAATCACCCTGACCTTCCTCAGTCTCTGTCCTCCCTGAAGCCTTCCCCAGCCTTGGCACTCAAGCTCCAGAGACTACACATTTCCTCTTACCTGTGGCAGCGCCATGCTCCCCAGTGCCTCAGTTTCCCTGCTTCCTGTGTAGGACTCATCAGCCCACAAGCTGCACATCCTATGAGGGCAAGGACTGTGTCTTACATGACTTTGCTTCGCCAGTCACAGAGCTGGGCACATACGTAGCTCAAAACCCTCTTGATTAACACAGTTCCATGCTGAGAAATCAAACAGGCCAATGTCAAATGAGCTTTCCTTATTTAAATCAAGTCAGTCCTCCACCTACTAGTACCCAGTTCCAGTACTTTATGTACTTGGAAATAATAAAAACCACATTTCCTTGAAAATATTCTATAATTGTTCCTCTGCCCTACTTCAGACCAACTTAACACACTCCCCATTGGTCCAAATGAGTTTTGCTATACGAAGATGCTGATAATAATAGCAGCAGCGGATTATTCTTCTAAAACCATTGCCTCATTTAATGCTCAGTCCCAAGGCGGGGATTATTATCCTCATTTTGCAGAGAAGCAAACTGAGGCTCAGAGACTTCACAGCTGGGGAGAGAGCCAGATCACACCTCTGTCCAGGCCCAATCCCTCCCCACTTACCTTTCTGCCTTTGCAACCTCAGAGCGCCCCCATCTGGATCCACTCGCTATGCTAATTGTGCAGGAGCCAAAAGACATGTCTTTAGTGCTAAGGACTGGAGAAGCCGTGCCCTCCAGCCTCTGTGAATGGGTCATATGTAACATGAGCCTGGAGAAATGATCTGAAACCGAAGGCAAGCCTCTAAACCAGGCTGCTGCTTCATGGCGCCAGTGACGGCAGACCCAAATTTAGTGCTGTGGGCAGGTCCGCACTTATCAAATAGAGAAGCTCATTTTTCTTCCAGCTCATGTCAAGCATGAAAAATGTTCACACACAGCCCCCACACATGCTTTCCAGAGAGAGGGGTCCATGTGGCTAGAGGCTGGAAGATGTAGATGAGAGGAGCCTGGCATGCAAGCCCAGGGAAGATGGCATTCACCTTCCCAGACGGTGTCTACAGGGAGAAGTTTAATTAAAAATGGGACTGTTTCCCTGAGCAAGGCAAAGTCAGCCCTCTACTGTTAAGAAAAAGGGTTTTTCACAGTGGCTGGGCACGGTGGATCACGCCTGTAATCCCAGCCCTTTGGGAGGCTGAGGCGGGTGGATCACAAGGTCAGGAGTTTGAGATCAGCCTGACCAACATGGTGAAACCCTATCTCTACTAAAAATACAAAAATTAGCCACGCGTGGTGTTGCACGCCTGTAATCCCAGCTACTCAGGAGGCTGAGGCAGGAGAATCGCTTGAACCTGGGAGGCAGAGGTTACAGTGAGCCAAGATTGCGCCACTGCACTCTAGCCTGGGTGACAGAGCAAGACTCTGTCTCAAAAAAAAGAAAAAGGGTCACAGTGAGAGGAGAGGGGGGGAGACTGAGTCAGTATTTACCAGTCTGTTGGGCTACACTGCCTGATGCCCCTTCCTCAAAAATCCACTTTACTTTCCCCATGTCTACACCAAAGTGGTTCATACTCTGAGACCAGGAAAAGGGGGAGTGATGGAGAACAGAGACGGGAGGAACTCACACAGCTGAGCCTGGGGTTCAAGTTACTTAGAATTTGCAACCTCACAGGGTACTTTTACGGCATTGAAATACGCTTCCCACAGCCACCCTCCCTCTAACTAAAAGCAAGAGTCATTTCTCAGTTCTGGTCTTGCCTCCCACCTTCTCCTCCACATTTTATAAAATCCACCAGCTACAAAGTGAAGATACCATATGTGAGATCCCACCCTAGTTTCTGTTTTCTCGGGGTTTGGAGCCGGTGGAGCAGGCACAGGGATCATTTCAGCCTCTAAATTGTATTAAGGGTGAGTACTGAGTCATTCTTCAAGAAAAGTCTTAAAAGCACATGAAGCTGAAAGGTGGGGCCACCTGGAGACAGCATCGTCAGCCTGGCCCTGAGCACAGCCGGCAGAGGCCCCCATGGATCCCAGTGGGAGCTGCAGAGTGTGGGCACCTTGGCACACAGCCCTGGGTGCAAAATTAGGAGTGGGCAGAGAGCATCTCTCTGTCGCCATTGAGAAGCCCAGGGCACACTGGTCGCATCTGTACCCCGGGTGCAGGGTGCTCATGGTCTAAGGCGATGGCCGCATGATCGACACCTGGACCCCATGAACACTGGGATAACCTGGCTTTTTGGATACACAAATATTGATCCAATCTGGACTAATTAGAAGGTCAGTCCCAATAAAAAATCTAAGTCAGCTGGGCGCAGTGGCTCACTCCTGTAATCCCAGCACTTTGGGAGGCCGAGGTGGGTAGATCATTTGAGGCCAGAAGTTCAAGACCAGCCTCGGCAAATAGCAAAACCCTGTCTCTACTAAAAATACAAAAAATTAGGCTGGATATGGTGGCTCATGCCTGTAATCCCAACACTCTGGGAGGCCAAGGCAGGTGGATCACCTGAGGTCAGGAGTTCGAGACCAGCCTGACCAACGTAGCAGAATCTTGTCTCTACTAAAAAGACAAAAATTAGCTCAGTGTGATGGCATGCACCTATAATCCCTGCTACTAGAGCGGCTGAGGCAGGAGAATCACTTAAACCCAGGAGGCAGAGGTTGCAATGAACTGAGATCGTGCCACTGCACTCCAGCCTGAGTGACAGAGCAAGACTCTGTCTCAAAAAAAAAAAAAAAAATTAGCCAGGCCTGGTAGCACACTACCTGTAATCCCACTTATTTGGGAAGCTGAGGTTCCAGCACATGGCACATCTCTTGAACCCGGGAGGCAGTGGGTACAGTGAGCCAAAATGATGCCACTGTACTCCATCCTGGGAAACAGACTAAGTGAGATTCTGTCTCAAGTAAAAAAAAAAAAAAATCTGAATCACTTTAATATTCTTATTTGGATGTCAACCTCTAGGTATTTGAGACAGGGGAGTGACATGGGAGCACTGGAAACACACATGCACAGGCGTGGCCTCGTGCTTGGGTAGCCCACACGATGTGATTTTGGGGTGCTGGGAGATCTCCCCTCTCCAAATTACTAACAAGTGGATAGTACTTTACAGTTTATGTGATCTCATTTAATTCTTGACATGAGCCTGTGAGTGAAAAATTCCTTCCCCTCTTCTACAGATTAGGACGTTGAGATTCAGGGAGGTTCAGTGGGATTCAGGAAAGTCAAGTGGCCCCAGGAGTTCCACGGCTAATTTGAGGCCTGTAGGAGATTTGAACCCAGAACTTGTGCTTCTCACACCTGGGGTTCTGCTCCCTGGAGCATGGTCTCCCCCCAGCTTTCCCGTCCCTGGCTTTCCCATTCACTGCTTTGGCCTAGGGGTCCTACCCTTTATTAAATTGCTATTGCCTCACTGCTTTTCTCCTCCAAGGACAGAGGAGATTTTTTTGTTTTGTTTTTCATAGGGCAGAGACCTGGAATTTCAGCTTGTGGACTTATACCATATGATAAATAAATGAACAGATTGCTTTTTCCTTTAAAAAAAAAAAAAAAAAAACTCTAAGATATATTTGCAGGGGGCATAATTTGTGCCAAAAAGTGCTCACTGCGCTGTAGTCATGGGGGCAGGAGGCAGCCGTGGGTGAAGGGAGACATCTCAGAGTCCAAGCAGCCCCCTTCTGGGCTGAACTGGGGAGCTGGGGCCCTGCCAGCCCTGCCAGGTTCTCCTAGGAGGCAGCAGCTCATATGGCCGTGGGAGGAGGCAGAGGAAGCCTCATGTGCACCCACATTTCCAGGGATCCAGAAGACACAGAAGGAGGAAAACCACCATCATTAAAGCAGACATGGTTAAGTAATACATCCTGCAATACAAGTTACTTTTCCCACATCTAAAGACTAAAAATAGTTGCTAGAATTTAAAGATAATTGGTAAATGAGTTTGTCTCTATCCTTCTAGTTTCACGTCAAATGGAACCATGCTGCCTTCACATTACTGGCGCCCGTTATTTGTGTTTAATTTCCACAGCGTTGTCTAGTTCCCCTCTTTGGGCTTCCCTGTGGATCCAGGCTCCCTTACTCACCCATCATGGGGAGATGCTTTATTCATCTTTGTGTCCTCCGTGCCAGGCATAGCGCATGGCACAGAATAAGTACTCAGTAATTGATTCGTGAATGAATAAATGGATGAGTGGATGAGTTCAATACGGACTGAAAAAAACCCTAAGGTCGAACCCTGAGCGTAGTTTCTGTGCGTGTAGTCCCAGCTACTCTGGAATCTGAGGCAGGAGGATCTCTTGAGCCCAGGAGTTTGAAACCAGCCTGGGCGATATAGCAAGAACCTGTCTCAAACTACAAAAACAGGGCCAGGTGCAGTGGCTCACGCCTGGAATCCCAGCACTTTAGGAGGCCAAGGTGGGAGGATCACTTGAGGCCAGGAGTTTGAGACAAGCCTGGGCAACATAGGGAGACCCTGTCTCTACAACATTTCTTTAAAAAATTAGCTGATCATGCTGGTGTGTGCTTGTAGTCCCAGCTACTCAGGAGGCTGAGTCAGGAGGCTCACTTGAGCCTGGGAAGTTGAGGCTGTAGTAAGCCACAATGGCAGCACTGCACTGCAGGCCGAGCGTCAGAATGAGACCTCTTCTCAAACAACAACAAAAAAGGCATTTCTTAAAGAGACTTGAGAACAGAAAGGGAAACAGATGCATAACTGACATATTTATGTGTTCGTCTTTCCACCTTCCTGGACGGTGGAGGGGTACAGGTCTGCATTTGGAGTTTTGAATGCTAAAAGTGGGAATACATGTACTGTTTGCCATAATCTGTTCAACAGTTAAGTCAAATGCCTTAGATTCTCCTGAAAACTGGAATGTGACTGTAAACTGTGAGCCCCACTTCAAAGACAATAGATCCTGATGAACAGGATTGGGTCTGTGGACAGGTAGGCCTCTCCCCGCCACACAAGGAAGGGTGGTGACCAGTTGAAGGCAAATCACTGAAATCCTTGCTGTCTCCTAATAGAGGTGGTTCTGGGTAGGGCTGTCAGAATTAGCAAATCAAAACTCAGGGCATCTATGTAAATTAGAATTTTAGATAGCAAATAATTGGCGTAGGCTGCATAATGTCCCCCAAAGATATCAGGTCCTAATCTCCAGAACCTGTAAATGTGATCTTATTTGGAAAAGAGGTCTTTACAGATGTGGTTAAATTAAGGCGTTTGAGATGGGGCACTTATCTAGGCAAGTCCTAAGTGGCACTTATCTAGGCGAGTCCTAAGTGCAGTCACACTCATCCTTGTAAGAGGAAGGAAGAGGGAGACAGAAAACACAGAAGAGAAGACCATCTGGTTGGCGATGGAGGCAGAGATTAGAGTGATGTGGGCACAAGCCCAGGACTGCTGGCAGCCACCAGCAGCCAGAAGAGGCCAGGAATCGATTCTCTCTTAGAGCTCTGGGGGCAGTGTGGCCCTGCTGACACCTTAACTTCAACCCAGTGATCCTGATTTTGGACTTTGGACTCAGAACTGTGAGGGAATTAGTATCTGTTGTTTGAAGCCACCAAGTTTGTGGTCATTTTCCTATAGCAGCAAACATTTCCACAAGTTCGTGGACATTTCCTGGAAGCAAATACAATAAGTATGCCCCATGCACTGTTTGAGACACACCAAAAACATTACTTGTTGTTCACCTGAAATTCAGATTTAACTAGGCCTCCTATATTTGGGGCTAGTTCCCAGGCCCAAAGAAAGAAGCTTTTGCAATTTGCAAGAAAGCTGGTTGGAGCTGTCAGAAAGTGGACTTTGTAAACACAATACCACCAAACCAGTTTGAACTTTACTTCCTCTGGACAAAAGAGAGGGCAGTCAGACAGGTGTTTGTGATTTATGCCTTCAGTAGTCATTTGAGCACTTACTACGAAACAGAAGCTAGGTGTGAGGTTGGAGGCCGGGCATTAGCCGTTAAGCAGGACCTCCAGGTTAAGTTGCTGTATTAGTCTGTTTTCATGCTGCTGACAAAGACATACCTGAGACTGGGCAATTTACAAAGAAAGAGGTTTAATTGGACTTACAGTTCCACGTGACTGGAGAAGCCTCACGACCATGGCAGAAGACAAGGAGAAGCAAGTCACGTCTTACTTGGATAGCAGCTGGCAAAGAGAGAGAGCTTGTGCTGGGGAACTCCTCTTTTTAAAACCATCAAATATTGTTAGACTTATTCACTGTCACAAGAACAGCACAGGAAAGACTTGCCACCAGGATTTGGTTACCTCCCACCGGGTCCCTCCCACAACACATGGGAATTTGAGATGGGATTTGTTAATGTATCAATCACCAACCCTTCCAAATAAACCACATGAAATATCACCATTAACAGAGTGAGCCCAGGTGGTTCTTCAGTGCATTTCTGATACCTAAGCCTTCCTTGGGAATTTCACAGCCCATCAGGCTCCCCACCCTTTGATGGCAGGATGGTGGGGCCCAGGTTCTGCAGGAGGAGATGTTACTGCTGGCCTGAAAGGGAGGGAGGGGCAGATGCTACAGAAAGGTGCTGGCTCCGGATGCCCTGGAGGAGCTTTCAAGGGAAGTAGACGCACACTGTGTCCATCAGTTCATGTCCGTCGCATTCTGAAATGCTTTGGACGAGGAGCAAACATTAAAGACAAATGTGGTCCATTTTCCTCTACCAAAAGGGCTGCCCCCATGCCAGGCCATTGGCATCAGTGGGCATGAGGCTTCTCTGGAGGAGGGGGGGTTCTCTCGCTCACCATTGGCTCTCTGACACCTGGAGAGCCCCCACCCTCAGTCTTGTGTGAGGCTCACAGAATCCACACTGTTGGAGCTTTAAGGAGCCTGAGTCGCCTGGAAGCGGCAGGGGATCCTCGGACAGCCCAGCACTGCCCCAAAATATCCTAGCCTGATAAAAGAGCAAAACAGGCAGCTCAGGAAAGGATAAAAAAGGAAGAGGGATTTAAGATGAAAAGGTGCTTGATCTCCCTCATAATAAAAAGACTGCTGATTACAGCCAGGCAAGTGACAGAAAGAAAAAAATAAAATTTAAAAAGACTGCTGATAAAACCACGGCAAGACGCTGCTGCTCAGCGATCTTAGGGTGTGGGCAGCCAGGCTGCCATGCATCATGGGGGGGAGTGGAAGACCGCAGCCCCTAGAGCGAAGGGCGGCCCATCTGTGAGACACCCTTTGACTGCACTGCAGCTTCCAAGAGTTAAACCTTTCCATGTGAGCAGAGGCATCCATGGGGGACCCAGTGGTGAATCCTCTGTTATACAGAAGTCTGGAAAACATTGGGATGGAACTGGTGAAATAGGTGTACCTCTGAAGGAATGGAGCTGTCCCCCTGCGCTGCTGTGGGTGCCCCTCAGATCCTGCGGGTCAGTGAGAAAAACAGGAACAAGGCGGATACTGTGCACCATCCTCTGTGTGCAAGGAAGGCCAGTGCGTGCGACTGAGTCCACACAGACCCAGCCTAACTCTGGAAGGAAGAATGAGAATCCAGTTTCAGTGGTGGCCTCTGGAGGGAGAAACTGGGTGGAGGGAGATGTCATTTCCATTTTTCTACTATTAATTTTTTATTACAATGCTTACATATTACTTTTTACCGTGTGTGTGTGTATGTGAGAGAGAGAGAGAGACAGACAGACATACAGTGTCTCTCTCTGTTGCCCAGGCAGGAGTGCAGTGGCACAGTCATGGTTCACTGCAGCCTCAACCTCCCAGGCTCAAGCAATCCTCCCATCTCAGCCTCCTGAGTAGCTGGGACTACAGGCACACACGCCACCATGCCCAGCTATTTTTTTTTTATAGAGATGGAGTCTTCCTGTGTTGCCCAGGCTAGTCTCAAACTCCTGGGCTGAAGCGATCCTCCTGCCTCAGCCTCCCAAAGGGCTGGGATTATAACATGAGCCACCATGCCCAGCCAGTTACTTTTCTAAAAAGATAAATGCATGTATATGCTCAGGCGTCAGCACACTTGGAAAGGATGAAAATATCTGGAAGAAGGGTTCTTTTAAAAGCCTCCTTGGCCAGGTGTGGTGGCTTAGGTCAGATGTTCGAGACCATCCTGACCAACACAGTGAAACCCCATCTCTACTAAAAATACAAAAACATTAGCCGGGCGTGGTGGTGGCAGGCACCTGTAATCCCAGCTACTTGGGAGGCTGAGGCAGGAGAATCGCTTGAACCCAGGAAACGGAGGTCGCAGTGAGCCAAGATTGTGCTGCTGCACTCCAACTGCCCGAGGCTGCCCGCTGTTTATTAATTAAGGATCACCCAGCTTGCAGAACTCTGAACTCCCCAGAACCATGAGGTGGGAGAACCCTGAGAGGCCACCTGGCCCCGCTTCCCATCTGCTGCCCAAACCCCTTCTCTGCCTTCCTGACAGTCACCTCAACTCCCAGTGATCCCCATCAGCCATCTCACAAAGGGACTAAGAGGGAAGAGAAAGGAGGGGCCCAAAGAGAAAGGTAAAAGTGTTGGGAACAGCCCCCAAACATGAGATCCTGCAGTGGAGTTGCCCACTTTCCCTTTTCTTCTCCCTGCAGGACCTTCCTTCTCCCCAGTCCTCCCCTGCTTCTGTGGTGACATTGAGAAACGTCTGCAGAGAGGTGCCAGCATCACAAGGTGTTAAGGACCACGAGTTTGGCATTTTAACAGATGCCAGAGCCACTTGAGAAATGTGGTAAATAAGCCCAGAGAGGTACAGTTACCTCCCCAGAGTCACACAGCAGGTTCATGGCAAAGCTGGGCTAGCATAGGTGTCCTTCCCCCCACAGATCCCATTCTGTGCCCCACATCACCTCCCTCCAGTGTCTGGGCCACCTGGAGACGGGCCCTCAGACTCACCTGGCCAGAGGTGCCATCTGTGGGAGAGGCGTGGCCAGGAAGCATCAGTGTTTGGGATCCCAAGAAATGAAGGCTTGGCCTGTCAGATGACAGACTCCGGTCACGGGGGCACATGATCTGTTTTACACATACGTCTCCTCAGCAGCAGCTTTCCAGAACATTCCCACCTTCTTCTGTAGCGAGAACTCTCCCTGCAGCCTCCTGCCCGTCTTCTCCTGGGAGGCCCTTGCTTCACTGCCTTTGATAAATCATCCTGTTTTGCAGAGGACGAGCTCTGCCTTGGAGGGTTCACGTCCACCTGTGCTGAGTAACCAACACGAAGATCCAGGGGTCACCCCTCATAAAAGATAGGGTTGCCGCATGCCTGGTGGCTAGGACTTGCCCTCAAGGAGAAAAATAAATCAAAACAAAAGCAAAAACAGCAAACATGCATCTTTCAAAGAAGGCTCTGAGTCCAGGTAAACTTCCTTCCACTAAAGCAGCCAGGCTGAATTGTCTTTGCCCCTTATTAAAAATGAATGCAAATTTTCCTAGAGAATGTCCACTAATTCCTAGAAGAGGCACTGGCATTCCTGGTGCCCATGAAAGGACCATTTGCTCTTGCCTCCGTGCGCTAAATAACAGAAGCGACATTGGTTGCTGGAAAATATCAGTGAGGTTAATAAGGTTTTTCTTGCCCAGCGTGAGGGAGCAGTTCCCAGTGGCAAATGCTGCATGGGAAGGGGCTATAGAACCCCCAGCCCCTTTGGTCTATCCAGGATGTGAATCCTGTGGATCCTGGAGTAGTCTGATTTCAGCATCTTTTTTTTTTTTTTTTTTGAGACAGAGTCTTGCTCTGTCACCAAGGCTGTAGGACAATGGCATGATCTTGGCTTACTGCAACCTTCACTTCCTAGCTTCAAGTGATTCTCATGTCTCAGCCTCTGGAGTAGCTGGGATTACAGGTGCGCGCCACCATGCCCGGCTAATTTTTGTATTTTTAGTAGAGACGGGGTTTCACTATGTTGGCCAGCCTGGTCTCAAACTCCCTGAGTTCAGGTAATCCGCCCGCCTCAGCCTCCCAAAGTGCTGAGACTACAGGCATAAGCCATAGTGCCCGGCCAGCATCTTTCATTTTTCTGTCCACTTTGGCTTCCTTTTCCGTTTCCAAAGTCAGTCCATCTCACTACTAGCACAAACACTGCTAGAGCGCTTGTCATTGGTCATCTCTCCCTGCACCTGGCTGGTCTGTGCTTAGCCACTGAAGCGTTTCCCCCAGCTGTTGTTCTAACCATTTTATTGTTATGCCTTACTTCAGAAATGCATATGAGATGCCTTTACCTGTCTCTTCCTGCCACTCTGCAGAGCCTGTAAGATGTGGTGGAAAGGGCCCAGGCTTTGGAGGAGGGCTGGCTGGGGTTGGATCTTGGCTGCCCCCTACTAGCTGTGTGAGCTTGGATAAGTAGCTGGACCTCTCTGAGCCTGGTTTGGAATCACAGCACCTCTCTTTCAGGGCTGCTGTAAGGAATAGCAGTGATGTGTATAAAGCAGAGAGCACAGCCAGCAACTGGCCCCCAGCCACCCTGCTGAGCGCCTACTGTGACAAGCTGCCATTGTGGTTTATGAAGCAAAGGGGAACATGCCTGCTGTAGTGAGCTTTCTGTAGGGCAGGGTGTAGAACCAGAGGCGGGTTACAAGGTTACAAAGGGACTCTTAGTGTATTAGTCCATTCTCACATTACTATAAAGACCTACCTGAGACTGAGTCATTTATGAAGAAAAGAGATTTAATTGGCTCACACTGGCTGGGCACAGTGGCTCACGCCTGTAATCCCAACATTTTGGGAGGCTAAGGCCAGCAGATCACCTGAGGTCAGGAGTTTGAGACCAGCTTGGCCAACATGGTAAAACCCTGTCTCTTCCAAAATAAAATACAAAAATTAGCTGGACATGGTGGTGAGCGCCTGTAATCCCAGCTCCTCGGGAAGCTGAGGCGGGAGAATTGCTTGAGCCCGAGCAGCAGAGGTTGCAGTGAGCTGAAATCGCCCCACTGCACTCTAACCTGGGCAGCAGACTGAGACTCCATCTCAAAAAAAAAAAAAGAAAAGAAAAAGAACTGCAAGAAATAAATTGTTGTTTACAAGCCATACAGTCTGTGTGTGGTACCTTGTTGTGGGACTAGGAGTCTTTGCATTTCCCCACCCCTGCCTGTTGCTCTGGCGCCAGTCAGCCCTGCCTGCTCCCTATCCACCGCTGCTCCCTCCCCTGGGCCCCATGCCTCCTCTAGAGATGGTCCTCTTGGGATCAGCTGTGTTCTCACACCAGGCATCCAGGACTACAGGGAACACAGGAAGGGGCGCCCACCCGCCCTCCTCCCGCTGCAGAGGTCAGAGCCTCATCCCGGCCCTTTGCCTACCCCTACGCTATGGAGAACTGTGGTCAGTTCCTGAGGCCGGGTCCAAGAACGGCCTTGTGGAAGATGCTGAGCTCATACCCAGAGCTGACTCCAATGACCCGGCCTCCTTCACGTGTTTCTACCTTCCCCTCCCCACCTTCCCCACTGCTGGGCTCAGAGTCGAGGCAGGTGGAGTTTAAAGCTCAGAAGGGCTTAAAGGGGGTAGGCACAGCGGCTCACGCCTGTAATCCCAGTGCTTTGGGAGGCCAAGGCAGAGGATCACTTGAGTCCAGGAGTTTGAGACCAGCCTGGGCAACATAGTTAGAACCTATCTCTACAAAAAATAAATTAGCTTGGCATGATGGCATGCACCTGCAGTCCCTGCTACTCAGAAGGCTGAGGTGGGAGGATCCCTTGTGCTCAGGAGTTTGAGGTTGCAGTGAGCTGTGCTGGGCACACAGCACTCCAGCATGAGTGACAGAATGAGATCATGTCTCAACAACAAAAAAAGAAGGGCTTAAAAGGGGCTTCAGGTGAGTCTGGCAGCGCAGAGTTACTAAGGCCTATCTTAGACACAAGCTCTGTTACTAGGCCTTTGCAGGCTGGCTTGCGTACCTGGCTGCCATAGACAGGGAACCTTCCAGATGAGCTGTAGGTGTGGAGCACAGGAGCCAGGGTGCTCTTCCTGGGCTCTGTCCACAGGCGGCGTGCAGACAGGCTTTGCACACGTCCAGTGGCTCCGGTGCCTGTTTTTGTTTGTGTGTTTCTTTTGTTTTGGGGGATGGACTTGGTTTCCCCCTGAGCCCTCTGTCCTCCTGTCACCTGGCTGGTGCTCAGCAATGTGGACCAGCTGCCTGGCTGGAGTTGGCAGTGGCCGAGGCCGTGACAGCTGACATGTTCCTCGGTCCTCTCATTTCTTCACCATAATGCCCTGTTGAGTTTGCAGATACTGTCTCCATTTTTATCTCCTGGGGAAACTCAGGCTCAGAGTGGCTAGGCCACCTTCCCATGGTCCCTCAGCAGCTGAGGGCCACACTGGGAATTGTGGTGGCCTCCACCTCAACCTTGACCCTCCGGCCCCAGCATTGCTGCCTGAAGGGATCTCCTCTCCTGAGCCACACGCCTGCTTCCTGGCAGCGCCAACTCTGTGGCTGCTTTCAGTGGCCCAGCACTGCACCTTGATCCTCCCTTGTCCTCTGTGGATGCCAGACTGGAGCACTTGGCAAGGTCTGGGGTGGCTGCATGGGTTCTGTCACCTCTACACGCCTCCTAGTACCTGGAATCCTGCAGATACACCCTCCTTAGCCACCCCTAACCCATAGAGGACATTTCTGAAGTCCCCAAGAGAGTCGGGCACCTCTGCAGGATCAGCTGCCTGGCCAGGAAGGATGGCAGCAGCATGAGGGGTTCTGTTAGCCGCAAACCCATGGCATGGCGCCTTCACCCACCTCGCCCCTCATCTGCTGTTTAGCACCTGCCATGCCATGTGTACTTACTAATTATTACATTAGTAATGAACATGGAGGCATGTGCATCTTTGCACAATTGTTATACAGCACGATGAACAAGTCATTAATAGTTAATAAGGAATTGATGTGAAGGTGAGAAAAATCTGATTGCAAAAGTTTTTACTCCTTCCTTCCCTCCCCAGACTTTTAAATGAAAGTTTAGGGATCATCCCTTAGTTGTCCTGGTAGTAGGACTTGTCATTAAAAGAATTGGGCCAAGAGCCCTTATGCACTTCTCCTTTTAGGTTCGGGTATAAATTCAGGGTGTTTCTCACTGGTGAAAGCCTGGTGCAGGGCAGACTGTGCGAAGCTTTCTTTTTCAAAATGGACCATCAACATCCCTTGCAAAAGGATTCTGTTCTCCAGACCCACAACCAATGTCCTGGCAGCAAGTGGGTCCTAGAAGACAAACCGGGTCAGAGCCTGGAGGCTGCTTAGCATTCCCTGGGCACACTAGCAGCTCGGAGAGCTCAGGAAGCTGCAGCCCCTCCTTGCCTCGCCAGCCTGGGTCAAGATAGCGTCCCCTGGAGGAAGCACAGGGCCTGGACTCTGGCCACCCAGCCTGAAAGGACAGCTCAATGGAGCATCATGTCACCCGGTGTCCCCATGCAGGGTGGCACTGGTGAGACCCCCAAGCCAATGATACCAACTCATAGGAGTGCAGGCCTAGTGTGGCCAGAACATCTCGACTTTTCCAGATAAATCGGGAATTGTATTTCCATGAGATATCCCTGTTTTCAAGTGATGGTGACTGAATTAGAAGCTTTGGAATCTTGTAACATGCTCCTAGGCTGTTTGTCTGGTTTAAACTCTAACCGGAGGAATTCAAGCTAGACTTCAGGAATAACTTCTTGAGGCAAGGATGTTGAGACCTTGGGGAAAGAGGGAAGTCTTGAGGGTATTCTGACTATTGTCCTGCTGGAAGGGAAGAACAGGGGACTAGAAGATTTGCCTTAGCAAAGTTCAAAGTACCTGAGCCCGGGACCCACAGCTAGTGTTCTTGAGTCACAGATTCTCCCTGAGGCCTCTTTCTGGTTCCATATAATGGCTGGTTCTGTGACTCTGTGACTCTGGTGTTTGTTTTGTTTGTTTGCTTGTTTTTTCTTTTTGAGACAAAATCTCACTCTGTCACCCAGGCTGGAGTGCAGTGACACAATCTCGGCTCACTGCAACCTCCGCCTCCCAGGTTCAAGCAATTCTCCTGCCTCAGCCTCCCAAGTAGCTGGGATTACAAGCATGTGCCACCAAACCTGGCTAATTTTTGTATTTTTAGTAGAGACGGCCCTGAAGTGCTGGGATTACAGGCATGAGCCACCGTGCCCAGCCGTAACTCTGTGACTCTTGTTACAAAGGCCTTATATTTTGCTCTTTGAGGGTAGTTTTAGTTTGATGCTTGTTGGTTGCCATCTTTTAACTGGAGATGTTTTATCAAAATACCCAGCCAAAGTGTCCAAACAACTTATACCTTAAAGTTTGAAAATATTGTGCCTGTTGTGCCACACACTGGGCTGCTGAGGAACTGAGTCCCGTCCCTGGAGGCTAGCTGGAGAACACACACACACACACACACACACACACACACAGTGGACTTACAAGTCAGGTTTATATTCTACCTGTATGCAATAAAGGTATTATTATGTTGAGGCACCTTGACATAAACATTTTTCTTAAAGGAGAGGATGCCTAGGACAGGCATTACCTGAAGGTTCCTCTCCCCAGCACTAGCTGTCTTCTGTCATGAGTCAGCAGTGTTTCACTGAGAAGGGGATGGAAATACGGTCTAAAGATAGGGCCGACATCAGGACTGGATCTCCTCTGGGAAGTCAGACAGACTAGGGCAGGTCCCTGGATCAATCAGGAAAAACCTCTGAAACCAGAAACAAAAAATGGCATTAACTAAACTCAGTCACAAGTCCTGAAATGGACACAGGTCAAGCAAAATAATTGAAGGAGTCAGCAAAGGGCAAATCAGGGAGACCGAGCAACACCAGCGTCTGCCAGGGAGCCCTGTGGCAAGTGACGGAGCCTGGACTCTTTAGTAGGACTCATCTCATGTCCCCTTCTGCCACTCGTTAGCTGGGTAACCTTGAACCAAGCACCTTAACCTCTTAGACCCCATGTTCTTATCTCTAAGTGGGGGCTGGTAATATCTTCCCCTTCAAGGAGTGCCATCTAGGGGTGTTGTGAAGATCAGGTAAGGTGGCAGGGGCGGGACTTCTGGCCGGGAGCAGGCGCATAATACATGCGAAGTCTCTCCCCCTTCTCTCCACCTGCTGGATGCTGTAGATGCTAAGGATTTCGATGTGAATCAGACAAAACTCCTGTCCTCTGGGAGCTTTTGAGAATCAAAGAACTAAACCCGTTTGCAGAACAAGGGGATGCAGGGTCTGGATGAAGTTTTGGGGATTAATAGAGCAGAGGAGCCCCAAGCTGGCCATTGCCAGGTCAACAGTAGCCCCTCAGCGGCTGGTTTAGCCTAGAGGATCCCATAGGGTTGACTCCTAACTCAAGGGCATGAGACAGCCCCCAGGAAGGTACCCTGGAAGGGATCTGGCTGTCCTTGATTTACTTGTGGGCACTGGGTGAATGCCCAGAGCCAGCCAGCCCTCAGGGCTCTGTGGTTCCAGGTTCCTCCTGTAAAAAGTAATCAAATTCTTTCACATTAACGTCTTTCTCACCTCATTGCACATCATGCAGCTATTCAGTGACTCAGCAAGTATCAGCCTTGCGTGGGACCTTGGCCTACCCACTTTAGCCTTTAGTAAGAGCTCCCTTCTTGAATAATAGAAACCAGTGGGAAACAGAACCTAACTCTTATCTCTGAGAGGGTTATTTGCTTTGAGAACGCCCATCCTGCAGTTTCGCGCATACGGCGGTGAAGTTCCGTGCACACACACTAGAGCCAGGCAGTCTGGGTTCAAACCCCAGCTCTGCTAGGTCCTAACTGCATGAATTTGGGCAAGTCACTCCACCTCTCCATGCCGAAGTTTCCTCATGTGTAAGACTGGAACGATGGTAACACCTGCTTTTAGGGTTGGAAAGAGAATTAAATGAATTAAGATGGGTAAAGTGCTTAGAATGGAACTTTGCAGGTAGTAAGTGCTATATAAGTGTTTGATTTAAACACTTATATAAATGAAAGATCCTTAAATACATTCTTTGTGCATTTCATAAGCTCTTCATTTTGCATTTCACAACCAAGCTCTGTCCCCCCTAGAATCCAGCCATAACTCTGCTCACAAGTGTGAGACAAGCCCTGGCAGAGCTGCACAAAGAGGAGAGAAGGCAGCCCCCCAACCCCTCCACCCCCTGTCCAAGACGGCAAAACCAGAACACAGTGTCCTCACCACCCCAGCAGGTGTTCAGAATCTGCAGTCTCCAAAGCCTGCTTCAATTATAAGTGTAGAGCCATGTGTGCTTTAAGTCACCCGTCACTCTGAAGGCTCTTTTGCTCAGTTCCTCACGATTCGCAGAGATGACAGGGACTGCAGGAATGCCAGTCGACTCCCAGCTATTGGAGAGCACTGGGCTAGCTGCCCATTCTCCCGGCCTCCACTCCTCTTTGCTGTCCAGCCGTCACTTGCTCTTTGAAGGCAAACAAAGCAAAGCAAAAGGCAGTGCCAAAAGCATGGGAAAAAAGACCCCGGAACTCCGTGACTTCACGGACCCAGCTTTTCCCCTGGGGTGACTGTGATGTCATGCCTACCCTCCCTGACCACGCAGCTCCTGGGACCCCTAAGAGCCCCAAGTACCCATTTCCACTGCACACATATACCCGTAAGTAGCCGTAGCCACCCATCTCAGTCAGTAGGGCTGCTCTTGCCCACTTGGAATGGTGGTGACAACCAGGAGAGGCTTATGGGAACTATCCTAATGGCCTGACGCATGTCTGCTGCAGACCGCCGAGGTGAGGCACTGCCCTCATCTCTAGCTGATCAGTGAGAGGCCCAGCTGCTTTCTTAGGTAACATTGCTGCTGTCTCCTGGGCATTGCTGGGGGGTGGCATTTAATCTACACCAGATTTTTCCCTGTCGTATCTTCCGAGCTGCTTGGATCTTGGTGCTGAATTAGGTTGGGCTTTATCTTGCGGGGAAGAGGGGACTATAGACACTCAACCTAAGCAGTGGTCAGACTATTCTACGAAAACTCACCGAGTTGTACATGGGGTAAATTTAGTTCTGACTTCTGTCCACCCCACCACTACTGTCCCTTTTTATCACATGATCCCTTGCTTTGCTTTTCCTTCTCTCTCCCTATATCTTTTGTGTTCAGCACATGATAGGAATTAGAAATATGCATTTGTGGATTTGTTTATTCATGTAGCAAAGCATTTCTTGAGTGCCTCCCTTGGGCCAGGTAGAATGGGCAGCCCCGGGATGCAGTGGTTTCTACAGCCCCTCTCCTGGGTTTGCACTGCGCAAGACAATTCATGATCGCTTCTCCTCTCGAAGGCCTCACTCTTCTTTCTCCGTGCCCCTTGGTCCTTAACTTCAGTCTCTGTCCCCACTTCAAAGGCAGCGTTCACTCAGGGAGTAAAAGTCTGGACAAATTGCCAGGAAGCGGTTTGTCAGTATGCATAGACAGCCTTCAAAATATTGCTACTCTTTGACCCAGAATTTCACTTCTAGGAATCTGTTCTAAGGAAATAGTCACATGCAAAGGATTTATATTCCAAGATGTTCATCAAAGTGTTGTTTATAACAGGAAGTCTCGGAAGCTGGCTAAATGTTCAGCCTCTGAAAATGGTTATGTCAAATAGTATGTAGCCATTAGAAAATTGTGTCTATGGAGTTTAAAATGCCATGAGAAAACACTTCTGACACAAAAGAGCATGATAACTGTATATTTAACATAATCTTAACTATGTTTTAGAATTCACAGGAAAAAAGAAATACAATACAAACATATTCATACAAATAAAATACAAACATATTCACAGTGATATCTCCGACGATAGGATTATCATCAGTAGATACTTCTGTCCCTTTGTATTTTCCTGTATTTGATAATACGTGCATATGTTGTTTTTAAAATAAGAAAAAATTTAAGTTTAAAATTGGAGTTGAAAAGTCTTTTTAGGCCAGGTGTGGTGGCGCACACCTGTAATCCCAGCTACTTGGGAGGCTGAGGTACGAGAATTGCTTGAACCCAGGAGGTGGAGGTTGCAGTGAGCCAAGATCATGCCACTGTACTCCAGCCTGGGCACTAGAGTGAGACTCTGTGTCAAAAAAAAAGAAAAAAAGTCTTTTTAAACGGTACCAGACATAACTAAATATAATCCTTACTAAGCCCTGGATCAGATTTTTATTTGTGTTATTCATTTATTACTTTTAGACAGGGTCTCACATTTATTACTTTTATACATTTCATATATACTTCTGTATATGTGTGTGTGTATATATACACACGTGTGTACACACACACACACATATATACACATATACATACATATATTTTTATATAATTATATATGCAGAGAGTGAAAATGTTACCAAGTTAATGATTGGTGAATCTTAGTGAAGGGAATATGATATTTATTGTATTATTTGTGCAACTTTTCTTAGGTTTGAAAATTTTTAAAACAAAAAAATGGAGGAAGAAGGAGTGCCAGTCTACCCCAAGCCCTCCATTGGAAGGCTGGAAATGTGACCAGTGTGATTTGTCAATTTCATTTCTTTTCTGTTGTGGAACAGTGGTCCTTAGATATTGGGGAAGCACATGGTTGCTGGGGTATGGTTGACTTAGGATGGAAGAAGCAGAAGTCCCAGGGTCAAGGTACTTTGCTCTGCTGACCTGAGTATGGGAGGCCCAGAGTCAGCGTTTCTGGTGTGCTAATTCACCATGGTTCTGTTCATGGCCAAAGTCCACTCTGGGCACCTCTCTGGCAGATATCTGGGGCAACTGTGCTAAAGCCAAGACTCCCTGACCCTATGCCTGGATCCCATCCTTCCACCTCTCTCACCATCTCAGGAACAGTGCTTAGCTTTTTTTTTTTTTTTCTCTCTCTCCTGTCTTCTTTGCCAGCATCTAGAAAGTTTAAATAATTCCCCTCTTTACAACAAAACAAAACTTACCCCCTTCAGTCAACTACCCTAGCTCTCTCCTCCTTTTCCCAGCCATCTTAAAAACATCCTCAACACTTTGGCAACCTCCATCTCCTCCCAACATGCCCCTATTACCAGTATCCAGCCAGGACTCAGCCTCTATCTTTCTATTCTAACCACTTGTATCAGTTAGCAAGGCCAGGTTTGTGCAGCAGTGACAAACAAGACCCAAATGTCTGTGGCTTCACACATCTGGCATCACCTCATCTTCTTCTTTTTTTTTTTTTTTTTTTTTTGAGAGGGAGTTTCGCTCTTGTTACCCAGGCTGGAGTGCAATGGCGCGATCTT